>SJYQ01005275.1:0-92137 GCA_006410935.1 Redunca redunca
TAGAAGATCTAAATAGACATTTCTCCAAAGAAGACATACACATAACCAAAAAGCACATGAAACTATGCTCATCATAGCTAGTTATCAGAAATACAAATAAAATCAACAATAAGGTACCACTTCACACTGTTCAGAATAATGGCTGCACTATTTTCAACAGCCAAGACACAGAAACAACCTAAATGTCCATCAACAGATAAATGGATAAATAAGATGTAGCAAATATATACAATGGAATATTCCTCAGCCATTGAAAAGAATGAAATAATGCAATTTGCAGCAATATGGATGGACCTAGAGATTATCATACTAAGTGAAGTAATTCAGAAAGAGGAAAACAAATATCATATGATATCATATATCATATGGTATCAAAAATATGATAAAATGATGAAAATGTCACAAATATGATATAACTGGAATCTAAAATATGACACAAATGAACATATCTATGAGACATAGAGAACAGACTTGTGGTTGCCAAGGGGGGTGAGGGAAGGAAATATTGGGAGTTTGGGATTAGCAAATAGAAATTATTAAATATAGGATGGATAAATAGCAAATTCCTAATGTATACCACAGGGAACTATATTCAATATCCTATGACAAACCAAAATGGAAAAAAATACATATATTCCTTGCTGAGTGACTTTGCTGTATGGCAGAAATTAACACAATGTTGTAAATAAACTGTATTTCAATAAAAAAAAAAAAAACAGAAAACAACTAAGGCCCAGAGAAGTACTTTTCACAAAGTCACAGAGCAATTTTATGGTAGAACAGTACTAGAACAGTTTTTCTAGCACCCTGCCAAGTGTTTAATCCATTATGTATCTTTTCTGAGTTTGTACAGAATTTATAGTCTGTGACTCAAGGTATCAGCCAACATTGTATTTGCTTCAAGTTATTTCTCATATACACATGGCCCCTTCTCCCAACTAAATTGTCGTAATTTATATTCTCTCTCTTTTCTCTTGTTTTAATCTTTCAGAAGCAGGTTTATCCATTCCTGGTAAGCACAATTTTCAACATCTTGATAATAAATAATTAAGCAAGAAAATAGACCAGGATTCTGACTCTAAGTAGTTTAGTTTTGGACACTTTTACTGTGTCAAAGGTCTTCCCTTGTAGCGCAATCGGTAAAGAATCTGCCTGCAATACAGGAGACCTGGGTTTGATTCCTGGGTTAGGAAGATCCCCTGGAGAAGGAGATTGCAACACCCCAATATTCTTGCCTGGAGAATCCCATGGACAAAGGAGCCTGGCAGGCTACAGTCCATAGGGTCACAAGAGTCAAACATGACTTGGTGACTAAACCACCACCACCTCTGTGTCAAAAAGGTGGAACTTATTCCTAATATGTAATTTGTGAAGGTCTGTAGGGTTACAAAATGAACAAGGTTTAACATTAACACCCTTCACTGTTCAGTTAAGCAACATGAAAATTAAGTAACGTGCAAATAAAGCAACAAATAAAAGGACAGAAAATTGCTTGGGCTCTAAGGCTTCCCTTGTGGTTTAGCTGGTAAAGAATCCACCTGGGAGACCGGAGTTCAATCCGTGGGTTGGGACAATCCCCTGGAGAAGGGAAAGGCTACCCACTCCAGTATTCTGGCCTGGAGAATTCCATGGACTGTATAGTCCATGGGGTGGCAAAGAGTCGGACATGACTGAATGGCTTTCACTTCAAGTAAACATTACTGCAACAAAAATAACCACAACAAAAGAAACCTTCAAGGATAATAACTCTTTATGGAAGAAATTTAGTTTGTTCATGAGGTGTATTAGTGAGGGTAGATGCTTAGAATGAGTCAACAAAAGCAAATGTGTTGGTGATATAAAGAGAAAGAATAATCCATAGTGCAAGATTTCTACAACAAAATAAAGGATGGGACTCAGCTCACAGATGAGATGATGAGCCTTGCAAAGGAGAAAGGATACCCCTTCCCTGTGAAAGAAGTGAAAAATGAAAATATAGGTATAGATGAAGATATAATTTTTGATTTGGTAGCAGTGAGACAAAGGGAGAAGGTAATTTAATGGTGTCCACTTCCTCTGTGAAATAGACAAGAGATAACCAACTGTGGAAGGTTAGAAGTTTAAAGAGAACAAAAAAGTTTTGAACCTTTTCTTGCAGAAAATGAAAGAGAGCTGAATGGGGAAATGTAGTAATATTGTCAGGCAGCATTAAAGATCCTTTTGTGGCAGGAATTAATTCATGCAAATATTTGTTTGTGAAATATACATCATCTATGGTGGTTAATTTTATGTGTCAACTTGACTGGGACACTGTGCCCAGATATTTGGTCAAACATCACTATGGATATTTCTGGGAGAAAGTTTTTCAATAAGATTTACACTTAAGTCAGTGGATTTTAAGGAAAGCAGATTGTCCTCAATAATATGAATGGGTCTCTTCCAATCAATTGAAAGCCTAAATAGAACAAAAGGCTGACTTTCCTCTGAGCAAGAGGGATTTCCCTTCAGACTTCACCTGCAACATCAATTCTTCCTTGGATCTTTGGCCTCACTGCCTTTGAACTTAAATTGCAACTTGTTCCTGAGTCTCCAGCCTGTCAGCCTCTCAAATCAGATTTTGGACGCACTAAGTCTCCCTAATTGCATGAGCCACTTCCTTAAAATAAAGTTTTTTCTGTATATTTACACATACACTTGGTTCTGTTTCTCAGGAGAGCACTGAGAAAACACATTACCAATATAGAAAAGTGAATTAAACATAAATGTATGAAGAAAGGAGAAGGCAATAGCACCCCACTCCAGTACTCTTGCCTGGAAAAATCCCATGGATGGAGGAGCCTGGAAGGCTGCAGTCCATGGGGTCGCTGAGGGTCAGACACGACTGAGCGACTTCACTTTCACTTTTCACTTTCATGCATTGGAGAAGGAAATGGCAACCCACTCCAGCGTTCTTGCCTAGAGAATCCCAGGGACGGGGGAGCCTGGTGGGCTGCTGTCTATGGGGTCGCACAGAGTCGGACATGACTGAAGTGACTTACCAGCAGCAGCAGCAGTATGAAGAAAATGTTAAAATTAAAAACATTGATGTTTACAGATCAAGAAACAGACAACCCCAATGCTCAGTACCCCATCCTGATCCCACTTCTTCCCAAGACCATGTTCTAAAATTGACAACAGCTTGCACAGTTGTATCTTTTTTTATAACAGCATTCAGCATTCCTCTGAAGACTGCAAAAACATAGATGTGGCTTGAACCAAAGTTGCATTTGAGAGGATGGTACAATATAAGGACAAAAAATTGAATAATTGAATAAAAATAGAATATTAATAGAAAGCCAATGCCCGTACAGGAAAACAGGTAAGCTGAGAAGACTGGAAACCTATGAAATATGAGCTTAATTAGACAACATCCACTGTTGTCTGGCTAGCAATGGTTGCCAGAAAGAATGGTTTCCTGTATCACAAAATTAGTTATAATTTTTAGTAAATATCCACTAACATTTCACTGACTTATAACTAATAAAACTATCTCATCATGTAACTTATTTTGATCTTTTGCTGTATATTTTGCAAACAATTTATACTAGAAGGCTAACTGGAGAGTTACGTTGCTTGATTAAGATGTAAATGGATGATATACTCAGCTTTTCTTCTAACACATGACAATGCAGGTGGCACCAAATATTGGGACATTGGGTATTTATTATTTCAGATGAGTATAATGTTTAGTTTATCAAATTTTCATTGGATATTCTAAAATACTCAAAGAATTTAAAACTATGAAAACTATTGGTCTAAATTAGCAAGTGAAAAACAGTTAAAATACCCCTTCATCTATTTACCATCTATTTAAAGCCATATTCAGAAAGATAGTTGTAAAAAGTGTGCATATCACAGGGTGTTTTCAGTCTTTAGTGCTTAGTGTTCTTTTTTTAAACATTCATTCATGTACTTGAGTTTGTAACAATAAAAATGTTAACTGATTTTAAGCTTAACATTTTCTAAAGCAAACATCATAAAGCAGGGGACATCATATAGTATATGCATAATGATTTGAGTATTCACTCCTTTAGTAGCTCATCGATGATGATTGAACAGTAACCATAATATTGTGTCTCATGTGTTCAGGTGGTTGCAATTACAGAGATGAATGACATATTTGTCATTATTGTCTTTATTGTATATTGGGATAGACGAATAGGTACATAAAAATTTCTAATACAAAATGGCAATTGCTTTAATATAAGTATTTGTAGGAAAACAGAAGCAATAAACTCTGCTGGCATTGGTGGCAGAGAGGCTTCAGAGAAGAACCATTTGAGTTTAGCCTTAAAGAGGTGAGGTGAGGTGAAGTCGCTCAGTCGTGTCTGACTCTTTGCGAACCCATGGACTGTAGCCTACCAGCTCCTCCGTCCATGGGATTCTCCAGGCAAGAATACTAGAGTTGGTTGCCATTTCCTTCTCCAGGGGATCTTCCCTACTCAGGGATCAAACCCAGGTCTCCCACATTGGAGGTGGACGCTTTAACCTCTGAGCCACCAGGGAAGCCCATAAGGACATTTTCATCACTCTGCAGCTCTAGGTGGGGAAGGGAAAGCAATTCCTACAAAGAGGAAAAGAACATCTAGTTGTATTTTATCTTGTGGAGAAGGCACCTAACAGCTTATTACTCGTGGTCTTAAATGACGCTAATGTGGAAAGATGGGCAAACATCAGAGACCAAAAACAGAAAGCAAAAGCATCAAGAGAACAAGGGACTTTGGACAAGTGCTGATCAGGAAGTAATAAAATGAGAACCTGCTCTGAAAAATGCAAGATTTTTCTAAGGAAAGAAGAACTCAGAGCTGCATTTACTGGAAGGAAGAAACAGTCAAAGCAGTCTGACTAAGATCAACTAGTTATGTTGGCCGTTATATAAGAAATATGGGTTGCTGTACATTTAGGACCCATGGAGGAGGTTGGAGAAAAGGAGGTAGGTATTCCAGAAATGATTCATTAGGTTGAAAGAGAAGGTTAGAAATCAGATACTACTGCCACTTATAAAATAAATTAATCATAAGCCATAGACAGACACTTTTATCTAAGGAATGATGCTAAAGCTGAAACTCCAGTACTTTGGCCACCTCATGCGAAGAGTTGACTCTTTGGAAAAGACTCTGATGCTGGGAGGGATTGGGGGCAGGAGTAAAAAGGGATGACAGAGGATGAGATGGCTGGAAGGCATCAGCAACTTGATGGATGTGGGTTTGGGTGAACTCCGGGAGTTGGTGATGGACAGGGAGGCCTGACATGCTGCAATTCATGGGGTTGCAAAGAGTCGGACACGACTGAGTGACTGAAATGAACTGAACTGAACTGAACTGATAGACACTTTTATCTAAAGGTACAAGAATTCCTAACCTCTGAGAGAAGGCATCCCCAAATTCTGTGCAGTCAAGGAAAAAAATAAAGGCTCATGACTCAAGGCTTAACAGCAGTTAACATAGGACATGGAGNGGCAGTAGGGGAGAGAGAAGCAAGAAGTATGTATGAACATATGTATGTATATACATACTTACATTATCAATAAAAACAGAAGACAATTTAATCATATGCTTATTATTGTTCTAATATAATTTCAGGTGTTTTACATATATTGCTCCATTCAATCCTGGCAGATGCTAAGATATAGATACATGCTATCATTATTCCCATTTTAAACATGAGAAAACTAAGTGTTATAGAAGTTAAGAAACTTACTCAAGGTGAAAGAGCTTTTAGGTGGTGAAGCTATAAATTGAGATTGGACTTCAAATCCTGTGGTCCAAACTGCTGAACTGGATAGCATTACATTCCATCTGCTACAACCCTAGTCTCAGTCATCATCATATCATACCTAAGTAGTGCCAAGAGCCTGACATTCTTCTGATCCTACACTGCTAACAACATTCAATGAAACTTCTAAAACAGAAATCAGACTATGTCACTTTCCTTTTCCAAACCATGTAGCAGCTCTCTATTGGACATAAGAAAAAATTCAGGTTCTTACCCCACAAGTCCCTAGAAGACCTCATCTTTGCCTCTCAAGCCTCAGGCTTTTATCTCTACTCTGCCCTCTCTGACTGTACTCCAGTTACACTCAACCCTTTGCAGGTCCTCAACACACTGTTCTTGTTCTCGCCTCATGACATGACTGCTTGCTCTTCAACCTAAAATGCTCTTCTTCAAAATCTTCACACAACTGACTGTATCTCATTCTTCAAATATTGATTCAGATATCAACTCCTCAGAGAAGGTTTCCCCACACCCTTTAGCCAAAGCAGCTCTCCTCTGCCCCACACCAATGTCATGAACCACTCTTTCGCCATAAAAATAGAAATTACTTGATGACAGGAACTATTGACTCTATGTCCTTCACTATAAGTCCACAACAAAGAACAATATCTGACACATACTAGGCCCTCAAGACATTTGTTTACTGAAATACTGATATCTTTCTTAAAGTGTCATACACACATGTATATATAAGTATACATGCACACACACACACACCTATGCTTTTGTGAAATATGTGAGCTTAATGTTATCTCATACATGTGGAATGTACACCCAACACCACAAATTTCATCTCAACGTCAAGACTAATGATGCCACACATATACCAAGAAAATATGAAAATGATTATTACTCACATAATGAGTTATGCATCAAAAACAGAGTGAGGCCAAAAAAAAGGAGAAAAAATAGTAACTGTGAGGTGATGGTAATTAGATAATTGTGATTCTTTCATTCTATAAATGTAGGTATAGTAATAGATACACTCAAAATATCAAGTTCTATACCTTAAACATATGCGATTTTTATTTGTCCATTATAAGTCAATAACACTGAATAAAAATGAGGTTAATCTAATCTCTTTTACAATTTACCCATTATATTTGTTTGTTAACTATAACATTGCATGGTTAATTTAATTTGAACTAGTTTATGGAAGCCATTACGGCAACCTCAGCATGAGACAAGAAAAGGAGGTGAGTGTTCCATTGAATATCTGGTTCAGGAAATAGTGTTGTGTACTCTCAAAAGCAAAATGAGTGTCTGGGTTCTCTCAATGTGTAGAACTCCAAAGAGGATAAGGAGTGCCATGGTGAGACATTGTATTGTGGCTTTAATATGTGCAGAAAATGTGCGATCTTGACTTATATTTTGGGCATAATCTCTCTGGAGGAAAGAGATTCTGTGAGTTCATTACCCTAATGAGACAACCTTGGATATAAATTGTTTGAATTGGCCAGAACAGATGGTCAACCCATTGGCAGTGGCCCAAATATCTATAAAGCTGTGAAGATGAAGCCAATTCTTGGCCAACACATTCTCTGCTAAAGTAACTCCTTAAAGTCTGAACATTTGATCTGATCTTTGGGTCAGTCCTTTATCAGGAACATTCTGATTAAGAGACAAAAACTGGCAACTCTCAAGCAAGCTCCATCAAGCGTGCTAGTGATGATACCATTGGTTCAGTGAATGAACTACCTTTGGTTTTCACTATGTTTATCCTAAGGGGATCCACTGGTGTCCAAGGCTTCTAAGAGATGAACTCTTGTAGTAGTGTGGCATCTGACAGGGGGCTGAGCACAGAAGAAGGTACCCTCTCCTGAAGATAGGGTATGCAGAGTGCCCAGGTTCAGTTCCATCCTGTAGTAAGGAGGCCCAACTAGCTATGCTGAGCTTGCAGAGTGCTACTTCTGTAATCAAAGGCCAAATGGGCAGCTGGATATGGAGGGTCATAGGTTCAAGACCTGAGATAGTCTATATTTCCAGGCAAGTCCAGGATGCACCCACAGCTGCTACACTAAGGGCATACAGCACTGGGCAAAGGTGTGAAGCTCCTTGTATTAGAAGCCCATGAAACTAAGGGCCATCACTGATGGGACAGGGACTCCAAGGTACATGAGAGAAGGTTTATAAAGCTTGCATACTGAAGAAGTCTCAGGGGGGCCTAATAGGAGTGACTGTTCTATGGCAGTTTAGGCAAATTCTAGAATCTTTTGACACAGGGAGTATTATTCAAGGTGAGCCAATTAGGAGCCTACCAAGCCAAAAAAAAATGTGTATATGAGGAAATGTTGCCTCCAGAATATAAAAATGTCTAAACCATGTTGGTCTTGTTTTAGCAGTATGGGTACTGAGAAGACTAAAAGCAGTTTCTCGACTCTCTAAAGATTGGAGCAGTCTTCCACTTACCAAAGAATTTTTAGGAAATTAACTAAAGTTGTGGGACCATGTACTATGTGTGCCATAGGAATCTCTTCAAAGGAAGATGTCATCACTGTGAGGTCACAATTTTGTACCTGGAAAAAGGTAGAGCTGGTGAAAATATTGCCTGCAAAGACTATGTGAGATGACAGGTATGGATACTGGGCCCACTTAATACACAGGTGAAGGTGTATTGTGTCTGTTTTCAAGTGAAGGTTAAGTATAGTTGAGAGGTTGTTGAAATAGGCACCAGAAAGAACATGATAGCCAAACGATTTGCTATGACTACAAATTATTTACCAGTTATTTAATGGAAGCAGTATTTTCAACAATATACGTGGAGACTTAGTGAGTGGGTCCAAAACCAAGGGCATGCATTCACACTGAGGCATTGTTCTTCTTTTCCAGGTTTAAGATCAAGTAAAATTTGTCCCTTAAGTGCAGGAGGCATGGGGATAACTGGTACACCCTTTCTAAATTGGTCTCCTATGATGGGTTTCAATCTTTGAAGATCTTGCTTTCATTTAGATTGTATCTTTTTAAAAACAACTGAGGTGAAAAGTGTGATTGTAACTAAGGGGAAAGGCCCACAGGGTCTTATATTTTTAAAGCTGATTATAGGGGCCAAAACCTTAATTTTATTACTCATTGGGTCAGAATATCCACGTGCCCTTGAGGATATTTGGGGATAATGGATGTTTTGGCTATGGGAAATGTAGGCAAGGCAATAATTCCAATGTATAAGATCAGGTATATCTGCTTCTATTTCATGTTCCTTTATTCCCTGGCTATTTTTATCAGCTTGCCCAATGGTGGGCCAGAAGAGGAACAGAAATTGATGAGGCTTAAAAACTCAATTGTTAAACATCAAGAGTGGAACCTGTTTATTACACAAGGCCACCACTCCTACATAACCCCTCTCCCCAGATGGGACCTTCAAAATACCCAGGACACAAAGTCTTTTCCTCCTTACCAGTGAGATAAAGTGTTCAGGAAGAAATCTTCAATGCTCAGAAATCTTCAGTCTTCAGTGCTCAGGCTTCACCCAGTTCTCATTTCCAGTTTTTGAGTAACTATGGACTGCCTGGTCTGGGCCCTAAACTGAAAGGATGCCACCTCCCTCCCTTCTCATGTACCTGACCATTCCCTTCCTTCCCTTCCCATCATCAAAACCCACACACATCTTTTTACAATTTGTTGATACTTTAATCACCAACATCTGAGTATGTTGGTCTCTACAGAGGGGACCTTCTGGCATCTGGCTTCAACAGTAAGTGAACCATGAAATTCCAGATGTTCAAACTGGATTTAGAAAAGGCAGAGGAACCAGACAACAAATTGCCAACATCCACTGAATCATAGAAAAAGAAAGAGAGTTCTAGAAATATATCTACTTCTGCTTTACTGACTAAGCCAAAGCCCTTTGACTGTGTGAATCACAACAAACTAGAAAATTCTTAAAGAGATGGGAATACCAGACCATCTGACTTTCCTCCTGAGAAATCTGTATGTAGGTCAAGAAGCAACAGTTAGAAATAAACATGGAACAACAGATCAGTTCCAAATTGGGAAAGGATTGCATCAAGACTGTATATTGCCATCCTGCTTATTTAAATTATATGCCGAGTATATCATGAGAAATGTTGGACTGGATGAAGCACAAGCTGAAATCAAGATTTCTGGGAGAAATATCAATAACTTCAGATATGCAGATAACAGCAACCTTTTGGCAGAAAGCAAAGAGGAACTAAAATGCCTCTTGATGAAAGAGGAGAGTGAAAAGCTGGCTTAAAACTCAACATTCAAAAAATGAAGGTCATGGCATCCTGTCCCATCACTTCATGTCAAATAGATGGGAAAACAATGGAAAAAGCCTCAGACTTTACTTTATTGGACTCCAAAATCATTGCAGATGGTGACTGCATCCATGAAATTTAAAGAGGCTTCCTTCTTGGAAAAAAAACCTATTACCCACCTAGATAGCATATTAAAAAGCAGAGAGATATTATTTGCTGACAAAAGTCCATCTAGTCAAAGCTATGGTTTTCCCAGTAGTTATGGATGGATGTGACAGTGTCGAGACCAGCTCTACAAGTAGGGTTTCTGAAAGCAAGATGCAGTGGGAGAATGAGAAACAAGACACAAGAATTCAGTGAAAAGTGAGGATCAGGGGACCAACACTGCTCCAAGGTGAAGGTGCCAAAACTGAATCCGGGCCAGCTTTATTGTACTCTCAGCTGTGAAGGAAAGAATATACAGGGAGTTAAGCTATAACTCACGTGGCCTTTAGGGCCAAAGAACAAAGTGATTATTAACCACTGAGTAACTAAGAAACAGTAATCAATAAGATATCAGTAACTAAGACTCACATTCTTACCTATAGATTTTCCTCCAGATATGTAAAACATGTGACTTTGAGATGCCAGTTGGGAAACAGTTGGTCAATTTTCCAACCCCAGGATCATATCTTGTTTTCAAGATTATGAACTATTCCTTCTGGATTTGTTCCAAGAGTCTCATGCCTTATAGCATCCAGTTTATCAATCATTAAAAATTCCTTTTGTGGCCCTTGCTGGGGCCTGCTTTACTTTTATTCTTCTTGTCTCCTACATGAGAGTTGGACTATAATGAAACTGAGTACCGAAGGACTGATGCTTTTGAACCCTGGTGTTGGAGAAGACTTTTGAGAGGCCCTTGGTCTGCAAGGAGATCAAAAGAGTCAATCTTAAAGGAAATCAGTCCTGAATATTCACTGGATGGACTGATGCTCAAGCTTAAGCTCCAATACTTTGGCCACCTCATGCAGAGAACTGATGCATTGGAAAAGACCCTGATGCTGGGAAAGATGGAAGGCCGGAGGAGAACTGGACAACAGAGGATGAGATGGGGGGATGACATCACTGACTCAAGGGACATGAGTTTGAGCAAACTCCAGCAGATGGTAAAGGACAGGCAAGACTGGCGTGCTACAGTACATGGGGTTGCAAAGAATCAGACATGACTGAGGAACTGAACAACAACAAATCTAGTGAAAAGCAGTTTAACTGAAAACAATAGGAGACACTTAGTTATAACGGTTGTGAGAATTCAAAACACTGCTAAACATCTTACATTTACATCACACTTTTCCATAAAAGGGCCCTACCACACCTCTTCCCCAACTTACCTATATCTGATAAGAAAGCCCAGGTACACCTGTCTGTGGGCCAAAAGGAAGTTCAGACCATACATGCCCTGACATATGTGTGGAACTCTCCAGCTTTATCTACTATTTCCACCATAAAAGTCAAGCCTGTCTCCTTCCTTTGCTCTCTTAAGCAATTCTTGAACCTGCTTGAGATCTTGCTTTGCTCTCCCCAGAAAAAATCATTATGTGAATTTTTTCATATTCTCTGGGGGAATGTGTCATTAGTCTCAACATCCAAACCAAATTTTGTTTGAAGGATCCATCCTGTCTCTGTGGAGTGATGGCAGCAGTTAGCCTCAAGAGCAAAATACTGAGATGCTGTCCCTTACTGCCAGGTGTCTTTTCTCTCTTCTTTGTCTTTCAAACTGAATTTGCTGTATGCTAGTGTACATACATTTTGAGCTACTGCCCTCTGGCTAGCTTGTGCTTTGACCTTGCTTTTTTTCTGCATTTGTGGGTACCTGCTAAAGCTTTTACCAATATAAATCAGTTTAGCCTGTTGGCATATAGTGAAAGGATTTCTGTATTGGGACTCTCATTAAAGCAGTTCTGAATTGTGTATCTCACCCTGGATTTATGTGTGAGTCTCAGGTTGAATCATGTGTATCAATTCGAAACTTACTCCTGACTGATACTAACCTCAAAGAAATGATGCATACCTTGTGAACACTGTTTGTATCTCAACCATATGTTGGTCCCTTTCTCTACAGAACTCATAATAAAAATTGATAGTCAATTCAATAGACAGGATGGTCACTAATATGGAGGAAGAGCAGTTACTATGTGGGATGCTGAAGTCATACTTCTAAAGTAAATGACTCACTGTGTGTGTGTTGGGGGGGGCAGTCATGTCTGATCCTTTGTGACCTCATGAACTGTAGCCAGCCATGCTCCTCTGTCCATAGAATTCCCCAGGGGAGAATACTGGAGCAGGTTGCCATTTCCTCCTCCAGGGTATCCAACCCCTGTCTCCTGCATCTACTGCATTGGCAGGTGCATTCACTAGAAAGTTACAAAATGCTCTTGCTGCGGCCATCTATGCTTCATAAATACAAATGATCTTGATCCTTTGGGCTCAAGAAAGAAACATGTGTGTCACCTCAGTGAAAAAGCCAAGAGATGTATTCCAACACTGCCATGGGGAAGTCCACAACACTGATAGTACTAAAGAGATTTGAGGTTCTCCAGAAGAAGAAAATCATAAAAACTTTTCAGGATAAGGTCAATAACATCTCAGGATCTAATGTAAAAGCCAACACTCAAAACTCATTTGTCAAGGTCTTCAGAAACAAGAAAGCTAAAATATTGTCACAGCAAAGAAGAGCCTAAGAAGGCAGAACATGGAATGACTAAACTTAGTGTAGCATCCTGGATGGGATACTGGAACAGAAAAGAATATTAGCTAAAAACCAAGTAAATCTAATCAAGTCCAGACCATAGTTGATAATACTGATTAACGGTTGGTTCATGAAGTTGAACTAATGTTCCATAAAGATGTGCAATGCTGAAAAGGGGAATTGGTTGTGGAGTATATGAATATAATCTTTACAATTATTCTGTAAATCTAAAACTTCTAAGGTAAAAAGTTTTATTTAAAAAATTCGAGCACAAATTACTAGGTGATGAGATTTGGAAGACAGAAGTATTAAACACTGAATGAGGGTGCCATGACGAATGGTTTGCAAGGAACACTCGCTCCCTAAGTTTTACGCCACAAAAACGCAACCAGACAAGAGGTGGAAGCATGGAAAGTGAACTTGGGAAAGTTCATTAATGAGTGTTGATGAAGCACTCCTTCTCTCAAGCCAGAGCACCTAGACTCCTCTGCAGCCTTCCCCTCCCACATGGATCTTCAAGGGTGGTGCTTTGTGATGTCAAACCATGGCAGGGCTACAATTGGTTGGAGGAATTTCTTGCAGATCAATCAAAGCTGATGGTTGTGGCTCTTCATTGTCCTGGGAAGGTATACATAGAGAGGCCAGGAGTCCTGCTGTAGGCCACTGTTGCCTCACCATGGCTGACCTAATTGAGGAAGTGAAGGAAGAAGAGTCAGAGATTCAGATAGCTTAAGTTTGGAGCAACAAGCATCAGTCGCTAAACAAAGGAAGAGAAAGATGTCTGATCAATCCAAGGCCTTGGACAGTGAGAAGGTCAGATTACCCTACTCTTGCTCCTCCTCTTCATCCCCCACCCTGCCCTTGTCTGGCACAAAACCCCTCCTCAATGCACACCCGTTCTCTCAAAGTCATCCTTCTTATCCTCCCTCAATAATGTCTTTCTGGATGACTTTGTTTTCTTACCAGATACGAACGCTCATGAGGAAGGTAAAATCAACCTTTCAACAGAATGAGGAAAGGGATAAGAAAGGGAAGAAATCAACGATAGAAGAGTTGACTCATTGGAAAAGACTCTGATGTTGGGAGGCATTGGGGGCAGGAGAAGAAGGGGACGACAGAGGATGAGATGGCTGGATGGCATCACGGACTTGATGGTTTTGAGTCTGAGTGAACTCCGGGAGATGGTGATGGGCAGGGAGGCCTGGTGTGCTGCAATTCATGGGGTCGCAAAGAGTCGCACACAACTGAGCGACTGAACTGAACTGAACTGAGTCTTCTACCACCACCCTCAGAATGAAAAGAAGAATGAAAATCAGCCGATGGCAGATGAAGTAATCCTGGAGGTCTTTTCCAACAGTTCTCTGGATGATTCTCCAAGTACCCCCCAGTGCCTACCTGGAGCCTGAGACCTTGAGCAATCTGCTATCACTACAGGAAAAGCTCTGACAGACTAGTCATTTGTGCAGAGATCAAACAACAGCAATGGTCCCCTCTGTAGAGGCCAAAAGAGTCAGAAGTTGGTGACTAAAGTATCAGCAAGTCGTAAAAAGATGTGTGTGTGTGTGTGTATCTGGTTTTTGATGATGGCGAGGAAAGGAAAGGATGGGTCAGGTGTGTGATAAGGGAGGGAGGTGACATCCTTTCAGTTTAGAGCCCAGACCAGGCAGTCCGTAGCTACTCAGACACTGGGAATGAGGACTGGGTGAAGACTGAATATTTCTGATCACTGAAGATTTCTTCCTGAACACTTCATCCCACTGGTGAGGAGGAAAAGGACTTGGCATTTCTGGGTGTTTCAGAGGTCCCATCTGGGGAGAGGGGTGAGTTATGGGTGGTGGCCCTGTGTAATAATCAGATTCCACTTTTGATCTTTGACAATTGAGTTTTTCTGTCCCTCCTTGTGTTCCTCGTCATCAATTTCTGTTCCTCCTCTGGCCCACCTTTGGGCAAGCTGATAAAAACAGCCAGGGAATAAAGGAACATAAAATTGAAACAAATATACCTAACCTTAACCACGAATACTGCCTTGCTTGCATTTCCCATAGCCAAAACATCCATTAGCCCCAAATTCCCTCTAGTGCCCATGGATAATCTGACCCAATGAGTAATACAATTAAGTATTTGGCCCCTATAATCAGCCTTAAAAATATGAGACCCTGTGGGCCTTCCCCTCAGTTACAATCACACTTTTCACCTCAGTTGTTTTTAAAAAGATACAATCTAAATGAAATCAGGGTCTTTACAGGTTGAAACCCATTATAGGAGACCAATTTAGAGAGGGTGTGGTTATCCCCACTCTTCCTGCACTTAACAGACAAATTTTACTTGAGATTAAACCTGGAAAAAAAGAACAGTGCCTCAGGGAAAACTTGTACCCTTGGTGTCATGGACCCACTGACTAGGGCTCCATGTATATTATGAAAATACTGCCTCCACCAAATAACTGGTAAATACTTTGTAGTCATAGCAAATCACTTGGCTCTCATGTGCTTTCCAGTGCCAATTTCAATAGCCTATCAGCTATACTTAAACTTCACCTTAAAAGTGGCATGGTACACCTTCACCTGTCTATTCAGTGGGCCCAGTGTCCACACCTGCCATCTCACATAGTCTTTGCAGGCAATATTTTCACCGGCTCTAGCTTTTTCCAGGTAAACAATTAGGACCTCACACTGATGACATCCTCCTTTGAGGAGATTCCTATGACACACATAGGAAGTGGGACCATCACTTTAGTTGAGTTCCTAAAAATACTTTGGTAAGTGGCTGACTGCTCCAATATTGACAGTGTTAAGAAGCAGCTTTTAGTCTTCTTACTACCCATACTGTTAAAAAAAAAAAAAAAAAAAGCCCAACGGGTATCAGACATTTTTATATTCTGGAGGCAACATTTCCTCATATACACATTGTTTTTACTCAGTAACTTCCATATAGGCCCCTTGTATAATACTCCCTGCATCAAAAGATTCTAGAATCTGCCTAAATTACCATAGAATAGGCACTCCTATTAGGGCCCCTTTGAGACTCCTTCACTGTGCAAGATTTATCAACCTTCTCTCATATATCTTGGAGTGCCTGTCCCAACAGTGATGGCCATTAGTTTCATGGGCTTCTGATACAAGGAACTGCCCACCTTGGCCCAGTGCTGTATGCCCTTAGTATAGCAATTATGGGTACGTGCTGGACTTACCTGGAAATATAGACTATCTTGCTTTTAAACCTATGACCCTCCATATCCAGCTGCCCATTTGGCATTTGATTATGGTAGTAGCACTCGGCAAGCTCAGCATGGCTAGTGAGGCCTCCTTGCTATAGGATGGAGCTGAACCTGGGCCGTCTGCATACCCTATCTTCAGGAGATGGAACCGTCTCCTGTTAGCCCCCTGTCAGATGCCACACTGCTACACAAGTTCATTTTTCAGAATCCTTAGACACAGGTGGATCCCCTTAGGATCAACACAGCAAAAACCAAAAGGAGTTCATTTAATGAACATAATATTGTCACTATCACACTTGATGAAGCTTTCTTCAAAGTTTCACTTTTCATCTCTTAATCAGAATATTCCTGATAAAGGACTGACCCAAAGGTCAGATCAAATGTTCAATATTAGGCAGTTAATTTAGCAGTGAATGTGTTGACCAACAATTGGCCTCACTGTCACACCTTTATAGATCTTTGGGCCACTGCCAATGGGTTAATCATCTGTTCTGGTCAAGTCAAACAATTTCTATCCAAGGTTGTCTCACTTAGGGTAAAGAACTCACAGAACTTCTTTCCTCCTGAGAGATTATACCCGAAATATAAATCAGGGTCACACATTTTCTGCACATATTAAAGCCACAATACAATGTCTCAACCATGGCACTGTTTATCCTCTTTGGAGTTTTACACATAGAGAGAATCCCAGACATTCATTTTACTTTAGAGAATGCACAACAGTAACTGCTGAACAAGATATTCAAGGAACACTCAACTCCTTTACTGGTCTCTCACTGCAGCTAGCATAATGGCTTCCATAAATAAGTCCAAATTAAATTAAAAATGCAGAGTTTTAGGTATCAAAGAAACATCAAGGGTAAACTGTAGTAGAAATTGATCCATTGTTTTAATCAGTTCTTTTGACTTATAATGGACAAATAAAAATTGCATATGTTTTACACATGGTTGACCAGTTTTCCCAGCACCACTTATTAAAGAGACTGTCTTTTCTCCAATGTATATTTCTGCCTCCTTTGTCAAAGATAAGTATCTATAGGTGCATGGATTCATTCATGGGCTTTTTGTTGTTGTTGTTTCCATTGATCTATATTTCTTTCTTTGTGCCAGTACCATACTATCTGGATGACTGTAGCTTTCTAGTATAGTCTGAAGTCAGGCAGGTTGATTCCTCCAGTTCCATTCTTTTTTCTCAAGATTGCTTTTGCTGTTTGAGTTTTTTTGTGTTTCCATACAAATTNGACTTGGGGGAGAGAGAGAGCGGGAGAGGGTGGGATGAGATGGGAGAATGGCATTGAAACATGTATACTATCAAGTAAGATGGTATGGGGTGGGAGGTGGGAAGGGATTCATGTTTGGGAATGCTTGTACACTCGTGGTGAATTCATGTTAATGTTTGGCAAAAGAAATACAGTAATGTAAAGTAAACTAAAGTTAAAATAAAAATTTAAAAACAATTAAAAAAAAAAAAAGAAGAAGTGTGTGCCATGTAGAATCACCATCTTCTCCCCAGTCTTTTCCCTCCTTTTGCATCCATTGAAATATGGCAAACTGAGAGTTTCCAGTTATTCAAGGTGGAGGTTGATATCACAGTGCAAATCCCTAAAGTGGTAATCCATTGCAAGTGCACAGTTACACATTCCTCATCTTGTTTTGTACAAGATCGAACATTAACCAACACATTCATGTAGGATGTTTTAAGGCTTATTCATGTTTTCTTTAGAAGCAATGGAAAGCTGATGCGTTTTTAAGAATTTTTTATTGAAGTACAGTGCTTTACAATATTGTGTTAGTTTCTGCTGTACCGGAAAAGTGAATCAGCTCTATGTATAGATGTATCTCTGGTGATAAAGAGCTCTGAGTGGAGTTTCTTGTGTTATAAAGCGGGTCTCACTGGCTTTCTGTTTTATACATAGGGGTCTGTAGATGTCAGTCCCCACCTCCCAATTCACCCCACCCCTCTTTTCCCCCCTTGTGGTCCATACATTTGTTCTCTACGTCTGTGTCTCTTGGAAGGATACTGCCAATGTGTTTTTTTTAATCTTTTAATGATTCACACAGAAAATTTTTATTAATGCTGTTTGAAATGTTATGGAAATAACATTAATGCTAAGTAAGCATCTATATAACAAACCTCCTCAATGGATTGCAGTTCCAGGGTAGTTTCTATGTAAGGAGTTCAGACAGTCCAACATCACAGTATCAGGAAGGTCAAAGTCAATTTAGAAGGTAATTCTAGATAGATTCCAATTACCCATACTTATCTCTAAGCATTGACTCAAACCCAATTGGATGTTCACCAGCCATTATGGTCCAGTGAGGTCACAATAGTGAACTTTACATGGTGCTGCCAAACCACTGTCTCGTCAGATTTATCAACCTCTCAACTGCACTTCAGCTTGTTGGTGATCTCTCTACATCATCTGGAGGTCTGTTCTGATGCCATCTCCCACAATCAGTTCCCAATCCCAGGGAGTCAAATTCAAGCATCAAAACAATGTCATTTAAGCCTCCTTGCTTTTTAGACCCAACCAAACAAATCACATGGGGGAAGACTGGGTTATGCAAAAAGCTCAGGAATTAAGAGTCACCCAGGCTTGGGTTTGAACCCTGCTTCATCATTTACTAGGGGAAAAAAAAAAAAAAGACCTTTAGTGTTGAACTTCTTTGAGTCCAATTTCTTTAGAAGTCGAAGTGTTAGCATTAAGATGCAAGAGCTAACACATATATATAAGCTGAGTAACTCATAAGCCTGGCATAAAATATGTGCTTAATAAACATTCTCCCTCTGCCCATCTTCATTACTCTCAGAAATGCACATGCCCTACCATGGGCTTCTTGGGACTTGAAGCACAGGAAGGGTGGTTTCAAGCCATGGCTCTCTGTTTTTACTTCACTGGGCTTGACAGAGCCTCTTTGAGGTTAAAAGTTCTCAAGTAATGCAACAGTGGAAGTGGTTGATGATCGTAGTTTTAATTATAGTAGTGATGGAGAAAACTGAAAAACTGAACTTATTTGAAAGTTGTTGTAGTTGTTCAGTTGCCCAGTCGTGTCTGACAATCTCTGACCCCATGGACTGCAGCATGCCAGGCCTCCCTGTTCCTCTCCCTCATCATCTCCCTGAGTTTGCCCAAGTTCATGTTCATTGCATCGGTGATGCCACCCAGCTATCAACATCCTCTGACTCCCTCTTCTCTGTCTTCCCTCAGTCTCTCCCAGTATCAGGGACTTTGAAAGGCATTCAGAGGGTAAAAATCAATAGGAAAGGACTTGACAATGAATGGTTTGATAATAAGAGTCAAGTTGGACTCAGATTTCTCTCTTGAGGAACAGGTAGGATATCTATGGTGAAGAAGACCAGGTTCGTAAGGAAAGATACTAAGTTGTGTGTAAAACATGTTGAATTTGATGGATTTGTCAAGTCAGCTGGATATATTGGTCTGTATTCAGGGAGGGGGTATCTTGGCTTTCTAGAAATCTTAGAGACGGATTTGTGAATGACACATCAATATAAAAGTGACGTGTGTGCTCAGGCGCTCCGTTGTGTCCAGCTCTCTGCGACCCCACGGAATGTGGTCCACCAGGCTTCTCTGTCCATGAGATTCTCCAGGCAAGAATACTAGAGTGGATTGCCATTTCCTGCTCCAGGGGATCTTCCCAACTCAGGGATCAAACCCGTGTCCCCAGCGTGGGCATTGTTCTCTTAACAAGGAACTTTCCGTGAGCTCAAGGGCCATCTTCTCTGTTCAAGGTTGTCAGCCCATTATCTCACACTGTTCATTATTCTGACACAGGCTGTTGTAGTGCCTATGGTCTCTTCATTTCACACCTTATGTTTTAAATGTCTCCTCATGTTGGATTGTAAGACCTTTAAGGATAGGTATCATGGCTTACTCATTTTTAACCAGTTTCCAGTGATTTTTAAGCACTTAGTTGTGTTAAAGGTATAAATAAGGAGGCAAATTAAGACTATTTAAAAATTAAATCCTGGAATATAGCTAGTGGGACAACTTTAAAACAGTAGGCCCCCTCTCCCTCTCCTGTTTTTTCTAAACTGATCTTTTAGAATGAATGGCAGTCGTACCTGCTTGCCTCATTCCCCCCTCTCTTACAACACAAGGAGAAAATAGAGGGATGGAGTTCTGAAGTGGATAGTGTAGGATGTACAGTTTTTTAAGTAATAAAGCTAAATCACCCACAGCTGGATTATAAACACACAATGAAAATAGCTGTTTCTGAGTAAATTCTTAATGCTAGCTATTTAACTGAATGGCAAATAATCGTTCGTCATGTAGGGGAGGAAAACATTTTCCTCTACCCTTTTAGGTTTATAAATGAGGCTTGCAAATTAAGCTGACAAAAGACAGATCAACAAGAGAAAAGGCATGCATATTTTATTGGTTTTAATATTTTTACATGCAGTTTGTGGGGAGGGGTTCCCAAAAAAGAAGTAAAAGCCCCAAAGAGTCAGTTAGACCTGGGGCTTATGTACCATTTTAACAAATGGGAAATAGATTGTGAAGAATTAACTAGACAAAGGAAAGGGGGTCTGGGCTTCTAGATGTAGGGAATTTGGGGAAGGTGAATATGTGGGGAAACGAGTGAAACACATGGGTTGTTTAGTAAGGTTTGTGATGCAGGCTCAAGTCTATGGCTCTGCAGTGATATTGTCGGGGGAGTTTGTAACGTCCTTAGTTTTGTCTCGTCGCAACAAAAATTTGAAGCAATGGACGGACCAGTGTTACAGCCCCATGTAATTTCCTCTGATGGACCAATGTTACAGCCCCGTGTAATTTCCTCAAACGGGCCAGTATTACAGCTCCGTGTTACAGCTCAGTTTATTTAGAAAGCAAAGGAAAATACATCCTCTAGGCGTGAGGGTGGGCCAACCTAAAAGACACAAACAGAAGAGAAACCCCTGGCCCAATTTTTGCTCTTTTTTTTTTTTTTTTAATTTATTTTTTAAATTTATTTCGGCTGAGCCAGCTCTCAGTTGTGGCATGTGGGATCCAGTTCCCTGATCAGGGCTCGAACCTGTGCGCCCTGCATTATGAGCAGAGTCTTATCTACTGGGCCACCAGGGAAGTCCCTGGCTCCTCTTTTTATACGTTTTTTCCTCCTCCCTCTGGGTCTGCCCTGTGTAAATTGGACTAACCAGGTGGGCTGTTTGTTTTACCTGGGGTTCTCACTCCGGTCCTCAGACCTTCCTTTGTTCTATTTTCCTGGGCTTTTCCCTTCTTCGTCTTTTAGCCACTACCCTTCTGGACTCCTTTTTCCTATTCTAACTGCATAGCAATATTAGAAGTCATTTTCCTCTTCCTGTTACAGGAGAGGGAAGAGGAACATCTTCACAAAGAGTTTGCCTTGCTTTTAGGCAGAAAGTGGAAGAGCAGAGAGTTGTTCCTGCATCTGCTGCCTCTCATTTGCCTTCAATTCAAAATAATTCTTTTACTAAAGAGATGTATTTGGGGACGGCATATTTGGATCCCCTTCAGTCACATAATGCAGTTATAACTAATAATTGATTCCGTATCACTTTGCTACTTTGCTTACTGGATCAAAGCTTTTTATCTGAAAAAAAAAAGAAAGAAAGAAATGAACTGAGGTAATCTCCAGTGTTCTTCTCAGGTCTCAAATTTCATTAGAAGACATACTTTCCATCATCTGTCTTACATGATCTTCACATTCATAGAAACTAAATTCTTAAGAAATTCTAAGGTACATGCTACAGAATGTTATACAGAGAATGTAAGGATTGATAATGGAGGACTTTAGCCCATTCTTTCAGTAGACAGTTGGCCAAAAAGATCCAGTTCTTCAGACTTAATAGTCAACTTTATATCAAAATATTTAAAATTTTCTGAAATCAACTACTTATAAAGTTTGTGACATAACTTTAATTGTATACTAAAAAACACAATTGTGTCAGATGTGTTTTATTAAATATGCCAAAATGCTGACCATCTGATCTCAGTATCACATTGATGTGGTGAAAAATTCTAGTGTCTAATTTTGAATCTTTTCTATCCTTGGAGGACCATAGAGATATTCATTATCCACATATGATTTCAAACATAACTTAATGACTAGAGAGCCTCTAAATTTTCTAGATTTATGAGTCAGTCAAAATATATAGACAATGCATTTGTCTCCAGTTTCTATCACCTACATCATTATTTAAAATGTCTACATATAGCAATGGAAGCAATTATAAATCTAACCAGACTAAAATCTTGGAGTCTGAGGACAAAAGAAATTCTAGGAATATTTAGTGTTACTATTTCAGCCTGGGGAGAGGCAAGGGGACTCAACATACTTTTAATGCTGGTGTTGTCCCGTTAGGGTAAATGTTGGTGTGTATTTCAAGATACTGATATCTCAATATAATTTTCCTTTTTTTTTTTCTGTACAAGAATATGATCAAAATGTCCATGTAAGACTAAAAAGAAAACTCAAGTTTCCATTTTTACATTTTGATCTAAACTAGATGCAGCAGCCATTGTTAATATTAATGAGTTCAAGTATGTGTCATTGTCCTAACTGATGTATCCAAGCCTCGGGATGATTCTGCCTTTGGATCACTGAAACTTAATGTGAACAATTTCATTCAAAACAATCCCATAATAGGGCCTTTATTGTTGGTTCATTAGCATCCAGAGACAGTATCACAAGGGATTATTCCCTTTTAGTCTGCAGGAGATTTTTTCTTTTCTTCTCACCGACATTGTGTTTTTATCTGAGATGATTGCTGTGAACAATCGGATGCCAAATACAACATGAGCTTTTTATCTAAGTTCTGTAAAAAAAAATAAAAATAAAAAGGGCCTGGGGAAGTACCCATTCTGCCACTAGAAAAACTTTATAGTGGAAATTAGAATTATAATATGCCATGGTGTCATATTAAAACTAGGACCCACTGCCAATTTCATTGTAATCAGTTTACCAGGCTTCCATGGAAACAACTTTTTCCCTGACTAAATTACTATACATCCCCAAATTTTGGAAACAAACTCTACACAGATGCAGAATCAAAATAGAACAAAACAGAGTTGGCAATATTCCATTGAATCAGGGCAGTGGAGGCAAACACATTGTGTAATTCAGCCATTTTTCCAACCTCACACCCACAAGTGTTTTTATTTAGTATTTGAATTCATTCACTTATTCAAGGATTTATTGAGCATCTACTATATGATAGGCATCATTCTAGGCACATGAGGATGCAGCTGTGACTTAAATAGTCAATCTGCCAGCCAAGAGTTTATATTCTAGTGCAGAGAAATAGAAAATAAACAAAATGAATAAAATACACACTATATATATATGCTTGTAAACTGTATGGCAGAAAGGGGTTAGAAGTGGGTTAGATGTCCTAGGGGTAGATGGTGCTTCAATTTAAATGGAATGAGCAGGAAAATCTGCATTTAGAAGGTACTCTTTGAGCAAATACCTGAAAGTGGTGAGGAACTGAGCCAAAGGGATCATCGAGGAGAGATTCTGAGAAGCAAAAGAAACAGCAAAGATCCTGAGAGGAGTGTCTGGCATGTTTCTGGACAGCAAGGGAGACTGTGTAGACGGCAGGAAATAAATGAGGAAGTGCCTAGTTAGGGGTGAGTTTACAGAGCTAAAGAGGAGGGGTCATTATAAGGTTTTTGGCTTTTAGCCTGAGGGAAATGGGAAACTTAATGGAGTTTTGATCAGAAGAGTGACATGATTTACTCTAGCTGCTGGGTAGAAAATATACTTGGGAAGTAGGTCAGGGAGGTGGAGAGAGACTGAGGCAGGGACTATTAAGAGCTATTGCAATAAACCAGGTAGGAGAGAATAAGAGCCTGAAAGAGGGTGGTAACAACAGAGATGATGATGATAAGAAATATTCAGATTCTGAATATATTCAGAAGATGGAGCTAGCAGGATATGCTATGGGAGTGGATGTAGTTATATGAGAGAAGAGGACTCAAAGTCTAATGATTTTAGCCTAAACAACAACAAAAAAACAGATGGATTTACTGAACTGAGGAGGAATATGAAATGTGAATGAGGCAGCTTTGGGAAAAATTCAGTTTTAGATATGTGAATTTTGATATGACTATCACACATCTAAGTTGTGATGGCAGTAGGTCAATCTGGATGTCAGTATCTGGATGTAAATGAGATATTATTTTTTTCTCAACTATGTCTTAATGGCAATTTTTAATAAGAACTTTTAAGCAAAAAGAATGTTTATTTAAGAACAGAATGGAAGCCCGTGCAACTCAATTGCAGCAGGAGAGCCATGCCATGCTGTGTGTATGTGTTAAGTGGCTTCATTGAAACCTTATGGACTGTAGCGCACCAGGCTCCTCTGTCCATGGGATTCTCCAGGCAAGAACACTGGAGTGGATTGCCATGCCCTCCTCCAGGGGATCTTCCTGACCCAAGGGGGGAAGCCACATCTCTTATGTCTGTCTCTTGCATTGGCAGGTGGGTTCTTTGCCACTAGCCCACCTGAGAAGCCCCAGACTTATGGATTATAGAATAACAATTTGCCTTCTCACCCTCTCTTTTTTCTGAATCACAAGATCTCTTAGCGCTATTGCTCTTTGGATATTTGCTTTATTCTGTCCATTGCTGTCTCTCTTCCTCTGTCCTATAACACCTTACTCTTCACAGCAGTAATGTCAGACAGAATATATACCTCTGACTTTCCAACTTGTCAATAGCTAACTGACCTACAAATTCTAGAAGAAAAATTCTGATTAGCTAGTATGTGTTAAGTATCACCTCCCAGATAATCTGTATCAGGAAGGGGTTAGAGATGTCAGTATCATAAGCTCTTATACTAGATAATAATTATTAGATAAATTTTCCTAAAGTAATTAAATTTGTTTCCTCTAACTTTCCATATTGCTCTAGTCTTATTATTCCAAATCTAGCTACTCATCAGGATTTGGAGCTTTGTGTGTTCAGAAATTTTTCAAAGAAACTGAAGCAATATATTTTAAAAATGATCTTCAGGATTAATGAAAACAATAACTTTTCTCCCACATGCAAAAAGAGCATGTTAGTGACTCAGGGTCTTCTGGGACCTGGCTTTCTTGGGCCTCTTCAGGATGTTACAGGTCATTGTGTGCTGCTCAAGTGGCTCTGGGGGGGTGGGGGGGGTTGGGGTCAAGAATTTGTAGCATTTGCTGATTTTCATGGACTAAATATTCCCAATATGGCCATTCAAGCTCCCAATGTAGTGTCACTAAACACAGAATTGGGAAGAGATGTGTAAAATTGGTGCTGGTCAATCCAGGTTTATCATTGAAAAGGTTCATTTTTTACCCCTATATGCAGTGGATTTGGGGGCCCTTTTTCACATCAAATCTGGAGCTTAGAGAGCTATTGAAACTGACGACATATATTTGATAGCCATTAATAAATTTATGATCTTTAAGAGTGTGGTATTAGATAAAGACAGAAGGAGGGTGAATACAGAGGAGTGTTCAGGGCACAGAATTTGATACCAAGTCAGAGTGAAAGAGGAAGAATCCTTAAAAGACTGAGAAACAGCAGCTCATCAAGGTGAGAGAAAGCTAGAGAGCTGACTTACTAGAAACCTGTGAACTTTATCCCAGACGAGACTGGAAAGATGGGAAGGGACCAGACCTTTCAGAGCCTCATACGTAATGTTAAGACAGTTTTTGTTTAATATAAATCAGCAATTGCTTTATGTCTTGAATTTAAAATATTATGTTACAAAGATTTCAAGATGTCTTTAGTTCTAATATCTAAATATTTCCTTTCAAAAGGTCAGCTATTTAAATTCTATCAAATTGGCCAAAGTGCCAAAATATGAAAATATAAATTTTAGTTAGATGATTTAAAATAATGAATTTTTTCTAAATTTAAAAAAGTCTATGTTCTGGAAAAAAGAACAGATTATAAAATATTATTCTAAGCTTTAATTTGGCCCAGTAGTTTAATGTGCTAATTCATAAGTTTAAAAACCAGAAACTGACATAAGCTAGTATGAATGGTAGCCTTATTATGTTAAATTGTAGAAATATTTTCCCCTACCTATTTTTTATTAATTTATAGCAAGCATAATATGAAAATCTTAACCAAGGTCTTGAATAGACACACCATATTTAAAGCCTTTTTAAAAAGCAGAAAGATTGGTGTTTATTGCTTTTTATGTACACATTAGATTCAGTTAAATAAAAGTTAGTAAGTGAAAATAGACCCACAAAATACTTTTAGTTCCTTTTTTTATTGCAGAAAAATGCATTTCTTGTCTCTCTTCTCATATAAATATTAATCCGGTGTCTTGTTAGAATCAGAATGATCTTAAAGACTGAGTGGCTAGTGGGTGTCATTTGTGAATCACATCAACAGTTCTGGATGGTCCTGATCATCTGTCACTGCACATTGTCATCTCAGCTGGGCCACCCTGGCAATATTGCAGCAGGCTATTGTTTATTGAGAAAGCTAATATTAGGAAGAGATGTGATAAGAATGCCTTTTAAAAAACTAATTGAGTGCTATCTGTTTTTGGCAAAAGCATCTTGTATCTCTGTAGTTTATCACTTTAGAGTGCTTTATTCAGGCTTTTTATAAAATCCCATTATTTAAAAATAGAGGGAAGAGTGATGGCATGTAAGACGCTTTATATATTAGTCTGATGCTCAATGATAACCCTTTCTCCTCTCCCACCCAACAGACCCTACTTTATTGGAAAACATGGGAAAACCTACTGAAAACTGAGATATGAGTCGTAATCCCAGTGTTCTTTTCAATCATCAAAAAATGTTTGCAGTAATGTTTAGGTAGAAAAAAAGCAAAGCCAAAATATTGAAAATATTAAGGGTGGGGAGATTTCTATTCAGTCATGCCCATGTTTTTCAGCTGATTCTTCCTATTATTTGATTACAGAATCCTTAAATAGGACAGATAGGCGAAGATAAACTATATGATAAAGAAAGTACAGTAAAATATTAATTGTGAATCTAAGTGGTTTTCATTGTACAGTATATTCTCATTTTTATTATGCTTCAAAATGTTCATAATAAATTATTGTAAACAAAATATTCAAATATTCCCCTTTGGCCCTGTCAATGAACATGGAATAGACATTTGTTTGTTTCATTAAATGATTGTTCATAGTAAATTTAAATTAAAATCATCTTGCAGCATCTAATGCTCTTTGCTAAGGAAATTCCATACTTCCAATCTAAATTTAAAGAAATATAAAATGGGAGGAATGATCAATGAATTGTAATATTTAGGAAAAACACAACTGAATATGGAGATGAGAAATTTCCCATAAGAAAATGGAAATGGGAAATTGTATTTATGTTTTGTAAAAGATCTGGAAAGAAATCAGAGTGCAAAAAGTCCCAGTTCTTTCGACAGAAGTGCATTAACCTGATTAACTTTCCAATGAAAGTTTAAAATAATTTGAGAGTAGAAATTGTATTTTACTTAATATTTGCTTTTTATACAAAATCCTTGCCATCCAAAACCAAAAAGTAAGAGCTAACTTAGCTCCTGGTGACAAGGACTTCCTCCTTTGTTAGGATACTTGTCTGGATCGGCCATGGCATTCTGGGACTTGGGCACAGTTTTAGGTCTCTCTGTCTTTTCCTTCTCTTCTGCAGAGAAGAGGATGAAAGCAGAAGTATCAGATGGGCTGTAGGCGCCCATCTATGTAGTAGCACAAATACCAGCTGATCATATTTCTGGTCAGGTACAAAGAAACAAATGGCTGCTGGTTTCCCCAAATGTTGTTTACCCTTCTGATATTCTTCCCAACAACCATCACATATAAATATGTATGGTATTTATTTTAGTGTGTAGCTGAGAACAAATTCAGCAAGGTGCTCTGGTACCAATATTTATTGTTTGATATGAACTTATTGAGCCTTTTAACTGAATGGATTTCAGACTTCCATTATGGCTGTTCCTTTAAAATATCCTACAAAATGGAATTCTGAAAACTTGTTTTTTTGCATGAAGGATTTTGTGCAAACCTGTGGCAGAGGCAAGGAACTAGGCATGATCTTGACTGCTAATTGTTATGCCCATAGATCTTGAAAATATTTCTATTTTGTGGCAAATGCAATGTGTCAAGTATGGCAGTTACACTCCTTTTTGAAACAGAGTTAGGCAGCAATAGTAGCAGGAGCAAAATGTGTAGCATCAGTGATGAAAGTGTCAGGGACATGGGAACTAGGGACCAGGACCGATTTCCTAATTTAAATAAAGCAGAGAAGAGGAAACAAGCAAAGTGAAAGTGTGATAATCACTCAGTCGTGTCCAACTCTTTGTGACCGCATGGACTATAGCCCACCAGGTTCCTCTGTACATGGGATTGTCCAGGTAACAATACTGGAGTAGGTTGGCCATTCTCTTCTTCAGGGGATCTTCCTTCCCTTCATCAGGAACATCTTCATTTTAAATGCCTTAAAACATTCTATTTTCTGAATTTTCTTAATCTTTCAAAATGGTATTAACATTCCTCAACTGGAACCAAAGAATTCATGCAGCTTGACGGACAAGATGGTTTTCATCAATGGTTTCGAAGTAGTGGGTGGAGAGGGTTAGTAAGGAAAGGAGGGCTAGGTCAGGAAGGTGAACCAGAATGTACAAAGAGACAAAATTGCAAGACGCAGCATCCCCACAGTCTCCAAAGGCATCAGCTCCAAGAACTTCTACCAGAGAGCGATAATACAGTTCAAACAATGCATACTTTATCAGTCAGGACACAGCTCAGGAAATGAGGAGCACACTAGAAATGTTAAGAATAAATAAATTTGATACAATACATTAATACTTTAAAAAATGTTGAATGGTGAAGGGGTGGTTTCTAGTTTGGGCTTTTAAGAATGACTCTCAGATCAGTGAAGGTCTGACACACGAGAGAAGCAGCTACCATCGTGATGGCTGCCACCGGAGCTGAGAATGCAGGAACACGCCCCAGTAGCTGATCCAGAAATCAGGACATGAAGCCACGAACATGTTATTGTTGATGCTGTTGTCAATACTTACAAGTCATCTAGGAGTTTAGATAAGAGTCATTGAAATACTTGAGCAGAACAAGCTTGCCTTTCTTTCTTATCGGCTAGCATGAAGAAAAAAAGAGGGGTAGGAAAAAAGACTTCCCCATCGCCTTTGCCTTCCAAATCTTAGGAAAGAGTAGCTAGTTGATAGAAGTAATTGACATCCAGCATCAGTTTCATGGACATCTCAGAAATACAGTTTTTGCAGTTCTACTTACTCTAAATCTAGGTTGAAGGGAGGAGTCAGTTCACAATATCCACTGCAGAGTCAATATCTGAG
The DNA here is from genome assembly GCA_006410935.1 of Redunca redunca. Lineage (NCBI taxonomy): Eukaryota > Metazoa > Chordata > Mammalia > Artiodactyla > Bovidae > Redunca > Redunca redunca. The sequence goes on from SJYQ01005275.1 coordinate 29,261, forward strand.
AATAGAAAATGTTTATAAATGCTTGCATAATTATTTTAAACTTAACTTCCTAGATCTAAGATCATAATGTGGATATAATAATTGTGTAACATGTAAATACATATCTCAGGCTTCCCAGGTGGCGCTAGCGGTAAAGAACCTGCCTGCCAATGCAGGGAACATAAGAGACGAGTGTTCGATCCCTGGTTTGGGAAGATTCCCTGAAAGAAGGCATGGCAACCCACTCCAAAATTCTTTCCTGGAGGGTCCCATGGGCAGAGGAGCTTGGCAGGCTACATTCCAAAGAGTCACGAAGAGACTTGAGTGAAGTACTTATCATACTTGCATAAATATATATCTCACTTAAATACATATGCAGGTAATTAATATTCAGACAGAAGGCAGAGTGCAGTCTGTTGACTGGCTGGATTCAAATCCTGATCATACCATTCATTAAGTATGTGATATGTACAGGTTCTTTAACTTCTGTGAACTGTGATTGTCTCATCAATAAAATAAGAATCAGTTCAGTTCAGTTCAGTCGCTCAGTTGTGTCCGACTCTTTGTGATGCCATGAATCGCAGCACGCCAGGCTCCCTGCCCATCACCATCTCCCGGAGTTCACTCAAATTCACGTCCATCGAGTCAGTGATGCCATCTAGCCATCTCATCCTCTGTCATCCCCTTCTCCTCCTGCCCCCAATCCCTCCCAGCATCAGAGTCTTTTCCAATGAGTCAACTCTTCACTTGAGGTGGCCAAAGTACTGGAGTTTCAGCTTTGGCATCATTCCTTCCAAGGAAATCCCAGGGCTGATCTCCTTCAGAATGGACTGGTTGGATCTCCTTGCAGTCCAAGGGACTCTCAAGAGTCTTCTCCAACACCACAGTTCAAAAGCATCAATTCTTCAGTGCTCAGCTTTCTTCACAGTCCAACTCTCACATCCATACATGACCAGTGGAAAAACCATAGCCTTGACTAGACGGACCTTTGTTGGCAAAGTAATGTCTCTGCTTTTTTTTTTTAATTTTTATTTTAACTTTATTTTACTTTACAATACTGTATTGGTTTTGCCAAACATTGACATGAATTCACCACGAGTGTACATGCGTTCCCAAACATGAATCCCCTCCCACCTCCCACCCCATAACATCTCTCTGGGTCCTCCCCACGCACCAGCCCCAAGCATCCTGCATCCTGCCTCGGACATAGACTGGCGATTCGTTTCTTACATGATAGTATTGAAACATGTCTCTGCTTTTGAATACGCTATCTAGGTTGGTCATAACTTTTCTTCCAAGGAGTAAGCGTCTTTTAATTTCATGGCTGCAGTCACCATCTGCAGTGATTTTGGAGCCCAAAAAGATAAAGTCTGACACTGTTTCCACTGTTTCCCCACCTATTTCCCATGAAGTGATGTGACCGGATGCCATGATCTTCGTGTTCTGAATGTTGAGCTTTAAGCCAACTTTTAGTTATATTCAGTTACAATAGTTGTACCTCATAGGGTCGATATCAACAATGAACGAGAAAACAGATGTAAAGTACTTGCATAGTATCTGAGTCACTGCTATTATTGCGCTGGTTTTACTGTTGTGTATGCTGGCCTCAAGACGCCTCACCTACTTGGGCTGGGCTTGAAGTCCAGTTATAAAATTTACTAGTGTTGTGACTATGGGAAATGTATTTAAATGCCTGTGCCTCAGCATCCTCACATATAAAACTGAGATGATAATGCTACCTGTCACTGGGCTGTGATAAGAAATAAATGAAATGGTGCCTATAAAGTGCTTTCAAGAGTATCTGACACAAAATAAGACCCAGGTTATTTCTAAAAACATCTTACATTTAGTTATTGAATTTACCATAACAACAACCTCCAGTGAACATTTTCTTTCTGAAGATTTAACACAAGGTCTTTGTTTTTGCAGTTCTTCTAAAGAGAAACAGAATAAACCTATTCTGTTTATTCTATCTTATAGACACTGATTGCATTATAAACTGTCTCAGGCCTGAAGCAGTCTAGACTGGTACGCAGAATTCATGTGCTATCTAGGTATGATATGATGGATGATGTATGTAAAATCTTTACTAGCAATACAGTAGATGCCAAATGATACAAATTCTAGAGTGTAACACCACTGAGCTTGTCTCTCAAAACCAGTGAATAATGACAGTAGAATCTTGAAGAGAATGCTTTTGAGAGTATGATTACAGATTGATTTTATATAAAGTTAGCTTTGTTTACAAGAAAAAAAAAATAAGTCCTATCTGAAAGGCTTAAGAAATAATACTCATTTTTTGATGAGTTTAGTGGAAATTACTTTGAGCTCAGGAAAACTAATCTGTGGCAAATCCCCATTCACACTAACTGTCCCTGTGAATTTAGACTTGCTCCTAACCTCTCTGCACTCTATTTCCATATGGAGCTACCTTACAGGGTTCTTGGGGAAATTATATTTAAAGTTTATTCATCTTCATGCCCATTGGTTTAATAGGTACATCTTCTGGAGTTCTTTTTATTCTAAGACTCAGTGAACATTTTATACTAAATGATAATTTTTTGTACCTAAAACTTATTATCACTAGCAGATTCTATGAGTCTGTGACCAGAGTACAACTTTAGATTATATAAAATATAAAGGCAATTAAAAGATAAACTGAAGAAATACAACTATACTATGAAAAATTGAAACATTTATATGAAAATGTATTAAATTATGTCTTGATTGTCAGCTGTAGGTTCTGTAGGCACTGCAGTTACTCCAGAAGGTTGAAACTCAAGCTTCAGCATTTATGCCTTCTTGATCTTGAGAAACTTATTTAACCTGTGAGCATCAGGTTCCTCATTCATCAGTTCAGTTCAGTTTCTCAGTCACGTCCAACTCTGCAACCCCATGGACTGCAGCACCTCAGGCCTCCCTGTCCATCACCAGCTCCCGGAGTTTACCCAGACTCATGTCCATGGAAGCGGTGATGCCATCCAACCATCTCATCCTCTGTTTTCTTCCTGCCCTCAATCTTTCTTGCCCTTTTCTTCCTGCCCTCAATCTTTCCCAGCATCAGGGTCTTTTCAAATAAGTCAGCTCTTTGCATCAGATGGCCAAAGTATTGGAGTTTCAGCTTCAGCATCAGTCCTTCCAATGAACACCCAGGACTGATCTCCTTTAGGATGGACTGGTTGGATCTCCTTGCAGTCCAAGGGACTCACAAGAGTCTTCTCCAACACCACAGTTCAAAAGCATCAATTCTCTGGTGCTCAGCTTTCTTGATAGTCCAACTCTCACATCCATACATGACGACTGGAAAAACCATAGCGTTTACTAGACGGACCTGGTATTCTCATCTCTTTTAGAATTTTCCACAGTTTATTGTGATCCACACAGTCAAAGGCTTTGGCATAGTCAATAAAGAAGACATAGATGTTTTTCTAGAACTCTCTTGCTTTTTCAATGATCCAGTGGACATTGGCAATTTGATCTCTGGTTCCTCTGCCTTTTCTAAATCCAGCTTGAACATCTGGAAGTTCATGGTTCAAGTACTGCTGAAGCCTGGCTTGGAGAATTTTGAGCACTACTTTACTAGCATGTGAGATGAGTGCAATTGTGCAGTAGTTTGAGCATTCTTTCACGTTGCGTTTCTTTGGGATTGGAATGAAAACTGACCTTTTCCAGTCCTGTGGCCACTGCTGAGTTTTCCAAATTTGCTGACATATTGAGTACAGCACTTTCACAGCATCGTCCTTCAGGATTTGAAATAGCTCAACTGGAATTCCATCACCTCCACTAGCTTTGTTCGTAGTGATGCTTCCTAATGCCCACTTGACTTCACATTCCCGAATGTCTGGCTCTAGGTAAGTGATCACACCATTATGAGTATCTGGGTTGTGAAGCTCTTTTTTGTACAGTTTTTCTGTGCATTCTTGCCACGTCTTCTTAATATCTTCTGCTTCTGTTAGGTCCATACCATTTGTGTCCTTTATCGAGCCCATCTTTGCATGAAAGTTCCCTTGGTATCTCTAATTTTCTTAAAGATATCTCTAGTCTTTCCCATTCTGTTGTTTTCCTCTATTTCTTTGCATTGATCACTGAGGAAGGCTTTCTTATCTCTCCTTGCTTTTCTTTGGAACTCTGCATTCAAATCGGTCTATCTTTCCTTTTCTCCTTTGCTTTTCGCTTCTCTTCTTTTCACAGCTATTTGTAAGGTTCCACAGATAGCCATTCGTAAATAGGGATAATGAAAGTACTTGTTACAGCTTCCACTGAGCACCTATTGCCCCATCTCAATAAATATTACCAATTATTATCATCCTCCTCCTCATCATCATTAAGTACCTGCTATGTATTTCAAACTCTCATTGAGGGTTCAACTAACAAAGTATCTGAAAAGAATTATCAGGTTAGTGAATTATTCCTTTGTTAAACAAGTCAAGTTATCTCCATATTTATTATTTGAATTGGAGACTAGTAATCTATATTTTTTCACTAATAAATTTGCACTTAAAAAATTGTTTTTCAATTTAAAAGGCAATGTGTGTGTGCATGTGCTAAGTCACTTCAGTCGTATCTGACTCTTTGCAGCTCCATAAAGTGTAGCTCACCAGGCTTCTCTCTTCAGGAGATTCTCCAGGCAAGAATACTGGAGTGGGGTGCCATGCCCTCCTCTAGAGCATCTTCCTGACCCCTACAGTGTAAAAATTAATGATAAATCATTAAAACAGTTTTCCGTGTGTATTTTGCTCATGTATTAATTCATTTAATCACCACGACAACTGTAGATAGAAATACAGTCTTTCTCCACATTTTGCAAATATAGAAACTGAAGCCTAGAGAGAGTGTTTCAAGGTTACACTGATGGGAAGCAGCAGGGTGATGGTCTGAACCTAGGTTGTATGGCCAGAATGGTTCAGAACCGGCCATTCAGTGCTACCTGACTAACAAGCTCTGGAGTAATGCAGGCCTGGTTTTTCACTCACAGTTCACCGCTTACCACAACCAGTTACTTAGCTCCTCCAATCCTGAGTTTCCTCTTCTATTCAACCATTATAACATTAGGAGTTAGAACAACAGAGAATTTGATTCCCTAGAATTCAAGGGGGTAGAAATAGATTGAGTCTTACCCCAGAATCAATCATAGTAGGAAAAAAATTGTCTTTCCAGGGATGACCTTTTTTTTTTCCTACTGTGTTTGCTTCTAGATGTATTACAGAAGTAGAGAGGTAGGGTGAGGACAGATTTCAGGAGCACATGCATATTAACAGCACAGGAATAAAAGGAGGAGATAGGGATGACTGGAGACACTTCTTGACGTTTGGATGAAAGATAGAGAAAAGCTTTTTAAATTTGTTTTTTAAGCAACTGCCATGAATGGTTAAATTTTTAAGACAGTAACCAAAATGATTCATAGGACTGATGTTGAAAAGCATTGATGAGCAGAGAAACAGTTAATATTTTTGAAGCGAGCTTCAGATGATACGTAAAAATAGTGGCTGTTGAAAGTGAAAGTTGCTCAGTTGTGTCCAACTCTTTGTGACCCCATGGACTATAAAGTCCATAGAATTCCCCAGGCCAGAATACTAGAGTGGATAGCTGTTCCCTTCTCCAGCAGATCTTCCCAACCCAGGAATCAAACCAGAGTTTCCTGCATTGCAGATGGATTATTTACCAGCTGAGCGACCAGGGAAGCCCATATTAGTGGTTGTTGAAAAGATGTCTAAATATCACTTTTAAATAATCTTTAAGAAGCTACATTTGGGGCATTTTCTTTTTTAAAATTTATTTTGTTGTTTTTTAATTTTTGTTTTATAATGGACTATAGTTGGGCTTCCCTGGTGGCTCAGATGGTAAAGAATCTGCCTGCAAGGCAGCAGACCTGAGTTCCATCCCTGGGTTGGAAGGATCCCCTGGCAGAGGGCATGGCAAACCACTCTCGTATTCCTGCCTGGAGAGTTTCATGGATAGAGGAGCCTGGTGGGCTATTGTCCAGGGGGTTGCAAAGAGTCGGACATGACTGAGCAAACACATAGTTGATTTACAATGTTGTGTTGGCTTCGGGTTTACAGCAAAGTGGTTCAGTTATATATTACATATACATCTATCTGTTCTTTCCCAAATTCTTTTCCCATCTAGGGTATTATAGAACACTGAACAGAGTTCCCTGTGCTTTACAATAGGTCTTTGTGGGTTATCTATTTTATATAATAGTGTGTATTGGGGCATTTTCTTATGGTGAGTAAAAGTTAGAATTCTTTATCATTACCTTAGATTGTATCAGAAATGGGATCACTTGAACCCATGAATTATATTTGGGTAGATTGTGGGATCTATAATCTAGAATTTTAAAAGCAAATTGGTATACTCAGCATTAAAATTACTCTGTAGGGGACTTTCCTGGTGGCACAGTGGATCAGAATTCACCTGCCAAGGCAAGTGACACAGGTTTGATCCCTGGTCCAGGAAGCTTCCACCTGCTGCGGAGCAGCTAAGCCTGTGAACCACAACTAGTGAAGCCACGCGCCCTGGAGCCCACACGCCACTACTGCTCCCAGAAGCTGCTGGCACAGAAGCCTGCTTGCCCAGAGCCTGTGTTCTGCAACAAGAAGCCATCGCAATGAGAAGCCGCACACAGCAACAAGGAGTAGCCCTTGCTTGCTGCAACTAGAGAAAATCTGCACAAGGAATGAAGACCCAGTGCAGCCAAAAATAAATAAAATTCTAAAAACTAAAATTACTCTATAATTGAGCCAATAGTACATTTCACTTTTTTTTTGTTTGTTTGTTTTTTGTCAAAGGATGCTGTAAAGGAGAAAGACATCAAAGAAACTGAACTTGTGCTAATTATAATTGTGTTTAGGATGACCTACTTAAGACATGAAATGCCAGAAAGAAAGCATACCTATTCAGCATCACTTAAATTTACTATAATAAGGAAGCCTAAAGAAGTACTTTTTAAAGTTTTCAACTGGATATGAGTTTTAACCAAGCCTCAGTGGAGACCTAATTCTTGAAAGGTTTAAAATTCTTCTGTTCAGAGAATGTTCATATCAGACAAACATGGACCCCTAAGAATGTGAGAAATTACCCAGTGCTGTGGAACTTGCACAGCAAGATAATGCTTTTCTTGATTCAGAATAATTATAATAATTAAAAGATACTTGAGAAATTCATGAAGTGAAGTGAAGTCACTCAGTCATGTCCGACTCTTTGCAACCCTGTGGACTGTGTCCATGGGATTTTCCAGGCAAGAGTACAAGAAGCATCAAATAAAGAAAAAGGACTTGGTCATGATGAGAACGTGCCACTCAATCTCTAGGGATGGGTGTCTTTGGAAGCATGAAATGCTAATATGACCTAGACTGTTTAGAACTGGGGTTTTTCTATGAATTCAGCTCCACAAAAATGTTTCTGGGGTGGATCACTTGAATTTATCTGTTCAGTTCCTGTGCATCTTTGAGAAAGAAAAATGCTGGATATTCAGCTTGAAAATTAACTTCCATGAATTGTCAGCAATAGTAGAATGAATCTTGCAGCCTCAGGAACAATGTGATTGTGTTTACAGAAGGAGTTTTGCATGGTAAAGATGTATTGATAACCTTGATTTTCATCACAAAATTGGAAGCCCATCTGAGTTCTTGCTGGTGACTCCAGTCTGACACCATAGAGACAACACAGTCTGTAAAGGTGAAAGGTGATGTTATAGACCTCTAGAATGATGAGGTTTGGAGAACTGTATACCCTTGGAAACAGAAAACCTGAAGGTAGACTTCAGCACACTGGAGATGGGTTCCCACCAAATAAGGTCCTTGTTGGTGGAGATAAATGGAGAAGGGGACGGCCGAGGATGAGATGGCTGGATGGCATCACTGAATCGATGGACGTGAGTCTGAGTGAACTCTGGGACATGGTGATGGACAGGGAGGCCTGGCGTGCTGCGATTCATGGGGTCGCAAAGAGTCGGACACGACTGAGCGACTGAACTGACCTGATCTAGCCTAAACTTGGTCTTACACTGGAAATTTTATTCATTTGCTTCCAGTGTGACAAAGTCATTGTTACTGTTAGAAGTTTATCAGGTGCAGGAAAAGTGCCTGAGCATTTTGGAAGTAGGAAGTGGCCCCATATTTACTTTGATGTGAAAGGGAGTGCCATCTAGTGGTAAAGTATGACTATGAGGGTACTTACCCTGTGAACATCCTGTTCTAAGCCTTTTCAGGAACGTGGATCCCAAATGGAAAGGGATTAAATACCTTAGTAAATATGCTTGCTGAGACATTGTCATTGCCTAGATTCAAGATCTGGGTGAAGGAAACTAATGGAACTCTACCAGCCTGAGTCTTTTAGTATTTCCAGAGTTTTGCTCATAATAGAAGAGAGAAGTGAGACAGCAGGAAGTGAGTACACCAGAGAGAGGTAACTATCTGATTGATCAAAGAAGATTGAACAAAATGAAGAATTTCTGTTCCTCAGAATTCTAACCTGGGGTATGTATGTGGGCAGGGGAGCTAGCGTTGTGTGTTGAAAACCAATCAGAATGGAAGAAAATTACACATTTCATGATCTTTACATCAGAATGTAGACACATCTATGGTAAATGGAGAATATTAAGAAAAGGTTAGAGGAAACAATTTGCTAATCCATTAGAGGAGGTCATTTGCTTGTCTGAAAGTTGCATTCGTATAGCAAGCATACTACTTAAAAATATATATATACCCAATAAATAAATAAATACATACTAAGGCAGATGATGATAAACTAACCTCTATCTCAGTGAAGGATGACCAAAAAAAGAGAGAGAGAGAGAGAGAGAGAGAGAGAAAATGGCAACGATAGCAGCTATAATTTATCAAGAAGTTATGGTTCATTCAAATCTAAATCAAGTACTTTATATGTATTTTCTCATTAAATTCCTGTACTAATCCTTTTAGGTAGGTGCTCTCATTATCTTCATTTTTCAGTTAAAGAAAAGCAAACTCATCTTTCCTAAGAACATAGAAATGCTAAGCTAGTAGTGCCAGTATCTGAATTCTGGTCTTTCTGATTCCCCAAATTGCTTTGTGCCAAAAATGTTGTCTTAGTTGCTCAGTCATGTCCAACTCTTTGTGTCTCCCATGCACTGTAGCCCACCAAGCTCTTCTATCCATGGAATTCTCCCCAGCAAGAATACGAGAGTGGGTAGCTATTCCCTTCTCTACGGGATCTTCCTGACCCAGCCATTGAACTCAGTCTCTGGCTTTGCAGGCAGATTCTTTACCATCTAAGCCACCAGGGAATGAAAGCTGTCACAGATCTAGACATCTTATTAAAAAGCAGAGACATCACTTTGCCAACAAAGGTCTGTATAGTTAAAGCTATGGTTTTTTCAGTAGTTGTGTATGGATGTGAGAGTTGGACCATAAAGAAGGCTGAGTGCTGAAGAATAATGCTTTCAAACTGTGGTGCTGGAGAAGACGCTGGAGTGTCCCTTGGACAGCAAGGACTGCCAATCCTAAAGGAAATCCACCCTGGATATTCACTGGAAGGACTGATGCTAAAGCTGAAACTCCAATACTTTGACCACCTGATGTGAAGAACTGACTCACTGGAAAAGACCCTGATGCTGGGGAAGATTGACGACAGGAGGAGAAGGGGACAACAGAGGATGAGATAGTTGAATATCATCACCAACTCAGTGGACACGAGTTTGAACAAACTGCAAGAAATAGTAAAGACTGGAAAGCCTGTTGTGCTGCAGTCCATGGGGTTTCAAAGAGTTAGACAGGACTTAGCAACTGAACAACAAAGATATCACAGGAATGTTAATCACTTCCTGGTAAGATATAGACCAGCCTGCTTTGAAAAATCTGTCCTCATCTAAATCCATTAAGTTTGATTGGATTTCAGTAAGAGCTCAATAGATTATGTAACACAAATGGTTTGAACCTTTTTTTCCAATATGCACATATATTAATACATTTTAATTTTCTTTTTTCTCAGAGGATAATCAGCAGTCTGAGTCTTCACTCTGGTGTTGTCCTAATGTAGACTAAAATTAATAATGATGTACATGTTTATTTCTGAGTAGATTATTACAATAATATCATACCACTTTAATTTTGTGACAAGGAGATGGAAAACCAAGGAGGGTCAGTTCAGTTCAGTCACTCAGTCATGTCCGACTCTTTGTGACCCATGAATCGCCGCACGCCAGGCCTCCCTGTCCATCACCATCTCCTGGATTTCACTCAGACTCACGTCCATTGAGTCAGTGATGCCATCCAGCCATCTCATCCTTTGTCGTCCCCTTCTCCTCCTGCCCCCAATCTCTCCCAGTATCAGAGTCTTTTCCAATGAGTCAACTCTTCACTTGAGGTGGCCAAAATACTGGAGTTTCAGCTTTAGCATCATTCCTTCCAAAGAAATCCCAGGGCTGATCTCCTTCAGAATGGACTGGTTGGATCTCCTTGCAGTCCAAGGGACTCTCAAGAGTCTTCCCCAACACCACAGTTCAAAAGCATTAATTCTTCGGTGCTCAGCTTTCTTCACAGTCCAACTCTCACATCCATGCATGACCACTGGAAAAACCATAGCCTTGACTAGACGGACCTTAGTCGGCAGAGTAATGTCTCTGCTTTTGAATACNATATGTTTTATACAGATTCTAAAGTCTTCTGCTTATATTTCCTTGTCTTTTTCTATCAGCCCTTAAAGAAATACGATGATGAATTTCCATTTGAAAACTCCTGTGTTTCCATCTGTAATGTCTTTGTTCAAAGCCTCCCTTCTACACCACTGGTCAGAAAATGGAAGCCAGGGCGTGGGAGCCATCCTGGCCATTTCTATATAAACCTGGCCGAGGGGCTCCTACTGAGAATGGATGTCTTGTAACTGGGTCTGAAAGATCCAAAAAAGTTTCAGACAAGGTGGAAGAGGTTGGCATTCTTTGCCATTTTGATATGGACTTAGTCGTGAGTACAGAGTACTTGGAGACAAATAAGTTGTTCAAGCTGTCTATTAAACATTCTGTTCCAGAAAGAAGGATGATACCATATTAAGAATTAAGAATTTTATTTCCATAGTTTATTACATCAACTCTTTTAGGGAGAAAAATCATATAATATTGATAGATACAAAAAGAGTCCATTGTGAAAACTGAACAAGCATCTAGATAAATAAATAGATATGTCAGTAAGTAAGTAACTGTGTGCTTGTTGTGTCCAGCTATTTGCAGCTCCATGGTCTGTAGCCTGCCAGGCTTCCCTGCCCATGGAATTTTCCAGGCAGGAATACTGGAGAAGGGTGCCATTTCCTACTCCAGGGGATCATTTCAACCCATGGATCGAAACTGCATCTCTGGCTATCTGCATTGGCAGGTGGATTCTTTACCACTAGCACCACCTGGGAAAGTCTAAGTAATTAAGTAAATAAATAAATAAAAATGAGCGAATAAATACATCTGAGAGGAAATCTAGAAAACTACATATTTAAGGTAGAAGCAGGCAAGATAGTACTCAAAAAAAAATACGGAGGAAAAATGACCTCAGTCATATATTAAAATTGCTAAGTCACTTCAGTCCCTCTTCCAGGGGATCTTCCCCACCCAGAGATCAAACCTGCAGCTCCTGCGGCCCCTGCGTTGCAGGTGGGTTCTTTACCACTGAGCCATCAGGGAAGTCCCGTATACATATGACCACGTGTGAAATAGCCAGTGGGAAGCTACTGTATCGTACAGGGAGCTCAGCTCCGTGGTGAGCCCGGCGATGACCCAGAGGGGTGGGATGGGGGTGTGAGAGGCATGCTTAGTTGGGAGAGGATAAATGTATGTTAATTAACTAGATTGTGATAAGCATTTCACAATACATATGTATAACAAGAAAATAATGTATGGGTTGAAATTTTTTAAACAACTATGCTTTCCAATGAGTTGTTATCAAATGTTCTACAATCCATATATGGATCAAAAATTACTTATAGCCTGATAAAACATGTCATTGATATGAGTCTTACTTATATAAAATAGTAATAATGTTAGCATTAGATATTGGTATAAAGAGAAAGTAAGATAATATAAATAAAGCACTCAGTACATTGCCTGGCAAAGAATAAATGTACACTAAAATGACATCTGTTACCCTTGTTCTTATTATTCTTTTTTAAATGCTGAAATTATACATTTTTTGAAAGAATTTCACAGAGGTGAAGTGCCTTTCTCACCACATCATATCAGCAGGAACATGTTGTCAATACGACTTATCCGCAGTGATATTATCCTTAATCACCTGGCCAAGGTATTGTTTGTCAGGTTTCTCTACTCACTATTTATGGAAATAGGGAGATATATATAGACATACTTTAGTAACTTTCTTCTCAACCACCTTTTGCAGTCTATTTATTGAAAGCATGGAACTAAGTCCCACTGACACTGGGGGAGGGAGTGGGGAGGAATAAAGCTTTTTGCCTGGAGATGGGCGTTTCTACATAAATTGTTAAGAATTACTAGATATTTTCATCAATATTTACTTCTGTATATTTATTTCCTGATACGAGTTACAATCTAAAACTACATTATTCTGTTGTTATTGTTCAAATTGTTCCAGCATTAGAAATTGGGAGTTTTTTTCAGGTTGGTTTCTCAGTTCTTTTAATGCTTCCTGAGGCAACACAAGGTTCTGCAGACTCATCTTGTAGTACCTGCCCGAGTCCTCAAACCAACCATTTTTCCAGGAGTCTTGGTTCCCTTTATTGGAGAATAATCTTTAGAGACCAAAATCTGGGCACTGGGTGTGCTCATTGCTACTGAGGTATCACTGTTTCCAGGCTCTCTCAGTGGACAATTCTAGGAAACACACATACGAATGCAAAGCCCTGTTTGTACACATAGTTATAATCATGTCTGTATCTCTCCTTTTGTGTCAGTCCATTTGCACTTTGTTTTTAGCCTCCAGAAATCTGGTCAAAGCATTGTTTTCCAAAGTTACTTAGGTAAGCTCCTTTCCCCTCACCCCACCCCTTTCAGGGAGTTGACATGACTTTTGATGAAACCTGTATTTCCTGATTGCATAGTATACAGAGTCAACTCTTTCATATGGAAGATATTTCCCTGCTAAATATTTCCCAGACTGATTAAAATTAAAAATATTTCCCAGACTGATTTCTTTCATGTCAATGTTCTGTAAGCTCTTTTTCTATCTTTTCTGTTTTTTCGCTATTCACTGTTTATATTATGCCATCTAATTTTATCATTTATTCTTACTTTGTGTCAGGAGCCCATTTATAACAAGCCTGCTCTCTCATTTCCTTTCATCTTGAGAGACATCCTTAATGTGATCTTTCCTCCTTGCTCTGCATTTACGGTGTGAATCACACCACCTGGACCTCAGGAACCACACACTGGCCCCAAGTATTCATATCTGCCACAGCCTCAGCAGTGAAGCTCATATATTCTGTTTGCTCCCGATCCTGACCTTAGACGTCCTTCAGTCAGACAGGCTGCCCAGAATTCCCGTGTCCCCTTGGGCTGCTCCAGCCCTCAGTGGCTCTCTTCACAGCACATCGGGCTGCAGAGCCATCACCTAGGTGCTGCCCGCAGCCACTGCCCGCAGCCACTGCCCTGGAGCCATACTGGCCCATGATGTTTCCTAAGTGATTTGCTGCCCCCTTCCAAACAAAACCCTTTACTCCCAGATTTTCCCACCACCTATTCATGTTTTCTACCATGGAGGATTCCCATTTTCTCTTCCCCTAGGGCAAGATATAAGAGTGAGGGTGTCTGGCCCTGTCTCCAGAGTTCATGGATATTCCTCTTTCATTCCCCCACCAGTCTGTTAGTTCACGTCTCTAAGTTGGAAAGCGTTCTCATGTAATCACGTTTTTCCTTACCATATGGCTCCACGTGCCAAGTTCTTCAGATTCCAGTTTCTTGAATCCCCCAAATGCTGCACATTCTGAGCAAAGCCATACTTTTCCAAGTAGAAGTCCTCCTTTAGAAAATATTGCTGTTGCTTCAAACCTCCTTCTTGAAATGCAGTGGTGTTTTTTTGTTCTAGGATTTTTCTGCCTGAGGGTAATACATATCTGGAAGGTCACAAAATTATTCACCTCATTTTAAATGGCTATGTTTATTAAATAGCTATATGTTTTCCATTTCTCTTTACAGATAACTAATGAGAGAGCTGATAACTTAAAAACTCAAGAATAGAATATTTATTAGTTTTTATAATTTTTTTCACTGTTTCAAGATTGATACTCATCAGAAATGAGGTGATTACTTTTAGTCATCCTCAAGGCAGCCATTGGTGTGTGCCTGTGTGCTAAGTCTCTCAGCCGTGTCTGACTCTTTGCAACCCTATGGACTGTACCTGCCAGGCTGCTCTGTCCAACTTGGATATTTCAAAACAATATCCAACTACATATACGCATGTATGTAGTTGACCTTAGGCATCCTTCGGTCAGATGGCCAGATATATGTGTATACATGACATACACATATATGTATATGTAGATACATACATGAGGAGGGCATGGGAACCCACTCCAGGATTCCTGCCTAGAGAATCCCATGGACAGAGGAGCCTGGTGGGCTACAGTCCATAGGGTCACTGAGAGTCGGACATGACTCAAGTGACTTAGCACGCAGCATGCATGCAGAGACATATATAGTCCCAAAATAGTGGCCTGTAGAATTTTCTATCTACTGTTACGCAGCCTGTGGCCTCTTTGCAAGCAGTCTCCATAACGGAAGCTATTTCTAGCAGTTCTCCTAAGGTGTCTCATCAGTGCTCCCCTCTGGGCTACAGCATGTGCTGCACCCCATCCCCACCCCAGCCCCTGGCAGTGCCATGTGCTGCTGGCACTCTGAAGTTCAGGAAGCCTGGTGGGGGTGTCCCGCTGCTGCTGCGGCCGCCAGTGCCTGTCCAGGCCGTGCTGTGCGGGTCCCACATGGGCCTAGGCTGACCTGCTGAAGACAAAAGCCCCTCTCCTGGCTTTCGCACCCCAGTGCCCTCAATCTCAGAGCACAGATGCCCTGTACTCTCAGTGCTCTGAGAGCATGGTGTAGGAAACAATAGCTCTCATTTGGGTCTTCCTCTCACGAGGCCTCTCCCTGGTGTGGTGGGAGGGTGAGGAAGAAGGGAGTCAGGGACACAAGGCAAAGTCTTCTCAGTTAAGAGGCAGCTCAGAGCATGTAAAACCACCCATCATCCCTGCCATGGCCGCTGTCTTGTTGGACCAAGATGAAAATATTCAGCTCACTCTTCTGGCATTAAGAATTTTTCCCCAAAAAGATATCTTGGTCCCTCATTGCAGAGATGCCTAGAGAGTTTATTCTGCCAACCTTCTTGGATATATTTCTCTTTGAAATTCCAAGATGCACAAAACCGAGGTTCAAATTTGGATCTCTGATATGCAAATATAACTATGTCCTTAATGGTTTCTCATCCAGGACTATATTTTTTAACTTTTGTTTTATATCGGAGTATAGTTGATTATCCTGGAGGAAAAAATGGCAACCCACTCCAGCATTCTTGCCTAGAGAAGCTCATGGAGAGCAGAGCCTGTCGGCTACAGTCCATAGGGTTGCACAGAATCAGACATGATTGAAACACACACACACATAATTGATTAACAGTATTGTGATAGTTTCAGGTGTATAGCAGAGTGATCTGGTTACACATGTAGATGTATCGATTGTTTTCAAATTCTTTGCCCGTTTAGGTTGTTACATAATATTGAGCAGAGTTCCCTGTGCTATACAGTAGGTCCTTGTCGGTTATCCTTTTAAGACATAGAGAATGGGCTTGTAGACAAAGTAGGGGAAAGGGGAGGGTGAGATAAAGTGCGAGAGCAGCACTGAAATATATACACTGCCATGTGTAAAATAGCTAGCTAGCGGGGAGCCTCTGTATGTTACAGGGAGTTCAGGGCGGTGCTCTGTGAGGATCTGCGGGAGTGGGATGGGGGGTGGAAGGGGAACTCGAGAGGGACAGTTTATATGTCTGTGTATAGCTGATTCACCTCATTGTGCAGCAGGAACCCAGCATTATAGAGCAATTATACTCCCAGACGATATTTTTGCTTTATATTGACTATGATAATTTCCTGGTGGGCAGGGCCATTATACTATGTTAGGTAGTTACTTTCATTTTTTAAACTAAATGTCTATGAGTAGCATAATAATTGCAATTTTTTTGTTTTCTTTCTGCATTAGGAAATGAAGGCCCAGGAAGGGCTCAACTCATGCCTTTTACACCACCTCCTAATACTTAGCACGAACACAAACAGATAGGACTGAATAGATCCTCAGTGCCCTAAATGTGTGTTCTATTTTCTAACACAATCTATGTTTGTTTTCTTTCCAAGTTGCTCTACAAACATTCATTTTGAAACACTGACAAAAGTAGCCAAGAATGTAGAATAATATATAACCTTGACTGGGTCAGAGAAATGGCATGAAAAATCATAAAACAGACTTGTGAACATAAAAACATGGAGGTGGTTTCAAAGAAAACAGAGGGTAAAAGCTTACTTTGAGCCTTTGGGGAAAATCTAGTTTCTGTTTTCTGAAAAGACAGCCTATTAAGTGAGTATTAAGCATGTTGTCTGGTTTTATTGGATTATTTTCTCAAGTTGAAGTCATTTATTCAAATTATTGAGTATCAGCAAAGATCTAACTTCTGATTACTTATTCATTATTTATAATAAAAGTGACTTTGACCATATTTTCCAATCTGCTGCTGCTGCTGCTAAGTTGCTTCAGTCATGTCTGACTCTGTGCGATCCTATAGATGGCAGCCCACCAGGCTCCTCTGTCCCTGGGATTCTCCAGGCAAGAATACTGGAGTGGGTTGCCAATTCCTTCTCTATATTCCAATCTAGAAACTTGACAATGTCTAATATTGTTATTTTATATAAATATATTCTGTTGAAAATATAGATAAGCAGAAAGACTAAAACTAAATTATAATTCCACTGTGAATATTTTGGTGTTTAATACTGTACATGGTTTCCTATGTGCATAACTTTAAAACAAAAACCTGGGATCTACATGATATTGCTTTGTAACCAGCTTTTCTATTTAAAATGAATTATAGCATATAGGGGTTTATAAAATGTTTCTATGACATATTATTTTTCTTGGACAAGATTGATCAGCACTTTTTATTGAGGACCAAGTTTAAGTGTTGATAAAAGAGATTTCCAGAAGGTATAAAAAAATTACAAATGTTCCTGAAATGGCTTCTTGTCATACAATAGGTGAACATCTCTGTAGAAGACTTCACAGAGCCAAAAAAAGAAACAAGATGCCCTAATTACTGAGTACCTCCTGTGGGCCAGGTGTTTTCCTTCTGGCATCTCACTTATTCTCACTATTATCCTATAGAGTAGATACAATTACCATCTCTGTTTTCTATATAAGGAAATCCAGGCCCAGAGATTTGAGTCCTTTGCTTGAAGCTTCTGTGACATAGTTTAAAGGTCTTGGTTGAAGTTGTTTTCATCTAGAAAAGTTTTTTTATTTGTCCTTGGGACCCAGTAAACTCTAAATTTATTTAAGGTATTTTGGACCACACAGGTGCCATGAACTGGGGCTTCAAACCAATGCCAGCTTTGAGGCTCTGCTCCATCTACCCTGCCTCATGAAAAAGGGAAAGTTTCCTTGCTCCCCTTCTTTGAACTTTTCTCTTCTCTTTTCTTCCCTTCCCTTTCCTTCCCTCCTCTCTCTCTCTCACTCTCCTTCTTTTTTTGACATTATCCCACCTACTCTGATGGTGTAACCCTCTGGGCCCATGCCTTCCACTGTGGTCTCCTGCTGGGCTCCCCATTTTGAGTGAACTCTGATCTTTGCCTCTTGATGCTTTTCCCCTCACAAAGCTGTAGCTCAGACATCCAGTTCAGTTCAGTTACTCAGTCATGTCTGACTTTGGCTACCCCATGGGCTGCAGCATGCCAGGCTTCTCTGTCCTTCACCAACTCCCAGAGATTGCTCAAACTCATGTCCATCGAATTGGACCATACCATCCAATCATCTCATTCTCTGTCATCCCCTTCTCCTTCTGCCTTCAATCTTTCCCAGCATCAGGGTTATTTCCAGTGAGTCAGCTCTTCGCATCAGGTGGCCAGAGGATTGAAGTTTCAGCTGCAGCATCAGTCCTTCCAGTGAATGTTCAGGACTGATCTCCTTTAGGATGGACTGGTTGGATCTTCTTGCAGTCCAAGGGACTCTCAAGAGTGTTCTACACCACAGTTTGAAACCATCAATTCTTTGGTGCTCAGCTTTCTTTATTTCTTTTTTTCTAATTTCCTTTTCAGACATCCAGAGCTCAGCAGAAAACCTCAGAACAACACCAGAAGTAAACTGGCTTTAGCACTTTGACAATATCCACTGTGGGTGCATGCTAAGTTGCTTCAGTCGTGTCCAACTCTGCACCACCCTATCGATTGTAGCTTCCCAGGCTCCTCTGTCCATGGGATTCTCCAGGCAAGAACACTGGAGTGGGTTGTTGTGCCC
Source organism: Redunca redunca (assembly GCA_006410935.1). Lineage (NCBI taxonomy): Eukaryota > Metazoa > Chordata > Mammalia > Artiodactyla > Bovidae > Redunca > Redunca redunca. The sequence continues at coordinate 47,718 of SJYQ01005275.1, forward strand.
TCCTCCAGGGGGTCTTCCCAACCCAGGGATCAAACCCGAGTCTCTCATGTCTACCTGCATTGGCAGGTTCTTTAGCTAGGCTTACTAGCACCACCTAGGAAGCCCAAATATCCACTAAGGTTACTCATTTTACTTTTTTCTTTTTGGCCTTTATTTTCTTCCTTCTCTGCCAATTCAGCAATACAGCTTAAAATATATTTAATATTTTATTCAAGATTTGAGTATTTTTAATCAAAACGATTGTTTTCTGAATCTGTCTCACCATATAAGAAAAATGAAGGTCAAGAATATTTACTTTGAATGATTAAAAATATATCATGTATACTTACATTTTTATCCTCCCTAATATGAATGATCCTTTAATTGAAATATTTATGAAATAACAAATTATGCAATTTAGGATTCTGCTCCCAGTTCCACTTCAGGTCAGCAACTAAGATTCTGGCAGGCAATTTCAATGTGTGGGATTTTTTTCCCCATGTCAACAAGCAATTCTCTGCCACCAGCTGGGAGTCCTACAGTCTTATTCAGTTCTGGTAGAGTCTACCTGGAGGGAGTGTCAACTCCCAATCAGATCCCCTAGGCTCAGGGCTCCATCCCAGGAGACAATCTCCCATTTTAGATGCCAATTGATAGTAGGTCATCAGGACTTCACTGGTGCTAATGCAAGCGGGCTGGATTCTGTCCCTGGGTAAGGTGTTAAATCCCATATGGCACACCTAAGAGTCCGCATCCTGCAACTAAAGATCACGTGTGCAACAATGAAGATCTTGCATGCTGCAACTCATACCCGGGGCAGCCGAATAAAGAAATATTCTTTAAAAAGTAGTAGATCATCAAGTTACCCACAACTTGAAAATCAGAGATTTTCATGACCCCCTCCTCAGGTTTTATTAATTTGCTAAAGCAACTCACAGAACTCAGGGAAACACTTCCTCGAATTTACTATTTTACTGAAGGATGGGAGAAAAGACACCAAAGAACAGCCAGTGGGCAAGACCAGGAGGGTGAGATCTGGGAGAGCCCCCTACTTCTGTCCTTGTGGCATCACCCTCCCAGTTTGAGTTTTCATCCACCTGGAAGTTTTCTGAACCCCACACTACAGGGATTTTTACAGAGGCTTTATCACATAGGCGTGAAAGTGTTAGTCGCTCAGTCTTGTGGGATGCTTTGCAACCCGCATGTACTGTAGCCCGCCAGGCTCCTCTGTCCATGGGATTCTTCAGGCAAGAATACTGAAGTGGGTTGCCATTCCCTTCTCCAGGGGATCTTCCTGACCCAGGGATCGAACCCAGGTCTCCTGCACTGCAGGCAGATTCTTTACCCTGTAAGCCACCAGGGAAGAACATCACATAGGCGTGATGGACCATTAATTCCATTTCCAGCCTTTGTCTCTCCCTGGAGAAGTGTTGGTGGGGGGACTAAAAGCTCTAAACTTCTAATCATGGCTGGTGACCAGCACCCTTCCTGGAGCCCACCCAGTCACCTCATTAGAACCAAAGGTGCTCCCAATGCTGCTATCACTTAGGAAATTGTGTTTTAGGAGCTTTGTGCCAGGAACTGGGGGCAGTTTTCAATTGATACACATTTTTTATTATGTCATGCAATTGTTAGTGGAATTTCTTTATAAAGCCTACCTATATTATAATTTCAGTATAAATAATAATTCAGCAACTATATTTTGAATACTCATGAATTGTCAGGCACATTTTTAACTAATAGGCTTTCTGTATTTGAGGGATTTTAGGTTTGTGGAACCATTAGTGGAGAGTACAGTGTTCCCTTATACTCTCTCACTTGCAACTTCCTGCTCCTGGTCCCTGTTATTAACACCTTGCATTAGTGTGGTATATTTGTTATAACTGATGAGTCAATATTAATACATTATTGTTGCAAATAAGTCTCTTTTCTAAAAAAAGATGATCAGAGTATAGTTGCTTTGTGATGTTGTTTTAGCAACATTGTAAACATGGCAAAGTGAATCAGCTATACATATACATATATCCTGGCTCCTCCGGGGGCTCAGCAGTAAAGAACCTGCCTGCAATGCAGGAGCCGCAGGGGCCACGAGTTCGATCCCTAGGCTGGGAAGATCTGCTGGTGGAGGGCGTGGCAACCCACTCCAGTATTCTTGCCTGGAGAACTCCATGGCCAGAGGAGCCTGGCGGGCTGCAGTGTACAGGGTTGCAAAGAGTTGGCCGTGACTGAAGAGACTTAGCACAGCGCAGCATACACATATCCCCTCTCCTCTTTCTGGATTTACTTCCCATTTTGGTCACCACAGAGAACTGAGTAGAGTGCCCTGAGCTATACGTTTGGTTCTCATTGGTTATCTATTTTATACATAGTATCAACAGTGTATATATGTCAATCCCAATCTCCCAATTCATCCCATACCCCCTTCCCCCTTGGTATCCATGTGTTTGTTTTCTATGTCTGTGTCTCGTTCTATTTTGTAAATAAGATTATCTGTACCAATATTTTCATATTCCACACATATGCACTAATATATGTATTTGTTTTTCTGACTTCATTCTGTTATATGTGTATCTCTTGCTATATGTTTTTGAATCCTTTTAGCAATCAGACAAGATGTATGTTATCCCTGTTTCAAAAAAAAATGAAGCTAAGATTGAGTATTAAATTTAAAATTTTGATTCACAAATGTTTAAGAACAAGAACTTCGACCATTATATTTACTTTCTCTTCTATTTTACCTGCTTTGAGTAATCCCATATTTCAGCTATTTTCTGCTTATTGAATGTATGCTTAGTATTGTATAATATTAAAAAATTTCCATAGAAAATCATTGTATTTTGAGATCTCATCTTTAGAACTAACACACTTATCTTGTATAACTACTATACTGTGCTGTCTTAGTCGCTCAGTTGTATCTGACTCTCTGTGACCTGTGGACCCACCAGGCTCCTCTGTCCATGGAGATTCTCCAGGCAAGAATACTGGAATGGGTTGCCATGCCCTCCTCCAGAGGATCTTCCCAACCCAGGGATTGAACCCAGGTTTCCCACATTGCAGGTGAATTCTTTACCTTCTGAGCCATCAGGGAAGCCCAACTAGTATATTAGGACACCGGTTGGTGATGGCCTTTTCCTGTGATCACACCTGCAATGAAAATTACTATTACTAATTATTTTACGAATGCTCTGTAGTCTAATTAATTTTTGTTAGTATAAGCCTTGCTCTTTATCTAATGGCAATATAGATAAACATGAAAACAACAATGCTCCGCTTTTTGTTTAACAGCACATCGTCGTTTATTTCCTTTTAGTGATGAGGAGTGTTCTTCTCATAACTTTAAATACTCTTTTGGGTAGTTGTTTATATTTTTGTTTAAGAACAATGATAGTTCTTACAGGGCAAAATAGACTACCATGTCTGCAAATTAGTCCTGTGGGTAATGGTGTCTGCAGTAAATCTGTGGCTTTGTTTTTCTAAAAAGTATCTTTGACTGCACTGGGTCTTTGCTGCAGCATCCAGGGTTCTCTAACTGAGGTGTGCGGGCTCAGTAGTTGCAGTGTGTGGGTTTAGTTGCCCCATGGCATGTGGAATCTTAGTTCCCTGACCAGGGATGGAGCCCATGTCCCCTGCATTAGGAGGTAGATTCTTAACTACTGGACCACCAAGGGAGGCCCTTTTATTTCTTATATGAATTCATTTCATTCATAAAGATGAATCAAGTACAAGCTGTCTCTACAAAGAATGCTTTGTATTGATTTGAATATCAGTATCAGAACTGATTTCATTGTAAAGCAAAAGTTTTCAGTGTTGTTGTTCTTAAGGTCAAACATATGTTGCATCTAACTTACTTCATGTATGCTGTATATTGGTGGAATCCAACTTTTTGGTTCAATGGTAATTCTTGCTGAATTTCATGTCCTGATATATAGCGTAATGAATGCACCTGAAGGAAATGTGCCAAAGTCGAATCTGTTTTAGCACCACCATAACTGATTTCCTATAACATCTGATGATTTCAAAAGCATGATACATTCCATTATAGCATTTAAAATCCATTAATGTAATTATATATTTTGTCTGACAGTAAGTGGGCATCCAGTACTCAAAAGAGCTAACATCCGGATTGTTGGAAAGCTGGTGGCCGCATCTATAAGAGAAAGGAAAATGAGACAACAGTATTCATCATGAGAAGTAAGATAGTGTTTTCAAAACAATTTTGTTACCTTAAGAGTTGAACCTATCTCCCCAAAGACATAGATTAGCATTGGCCATGGATTAATTCTGTATCAACTGGAAAAAAGGACAAGTATCTTTGAATATCCAAAGAAGAATTTCAACAAGACGGTCTATAATTACTAAATGTCTTCAGATGAAACATTCATTGGATCTTTTTTATAAATAACATCTGTTTGATCATAATGGAGTTGAAATCACATAGAATCAAGTATTCCTTTCATTGGACTCAAATTTGGTTTGTTCCAGTACCAATAAATGCTGTAAAAAAGTTAAAATTCTTATTTTTCAACATTTGTTTCCATTTTTAGAAATGATTTCTCAAAGTGTGTTTTAAAATATATTATTTTATTAGTGTAGTTATCATATTATGTTTCCCCTATCTTATTGCTCACTTGAAAGCGAACAACTGAGAGTTAATATGTAGTATTCCTGGGTTACCTGCCTTATTTGGAAAAGCTCTGATGCACAGTGGCTGATACCAGTCCCTTACGAACCTTGAATTTAAATGTATCGATCTGTCCATCATCCATCCATCTATCCATCATTCCTTCCCTTGTCCTTCTGTTTCTCCTTTCATCTGTGAATGAGACTGGAGAAATAAGTGAAGGTGTGAACCTAGAGGAACGTAATCCACACACAGCACCATGACTTGGCATGAAGAAAGAGGCAGGGACTGCGGGACAGGCGCTCCATTTTCCCACTCCTCACCCTAATCTGTTACTCTGTAGCAGACACTTAGGGTTGTTTTTTTTTTTTTAAATACCTCAGACTACTTCATGCAATGGAGTTTGCTGTAAATACGGAAATTACTAGAATGAAATCTTCAGAAAAGCTAATTACAAGAATCATGTAAAGTCAGGGCCCCACTAAAACCAGAACCAAGATGGACAAAAACACACGCTAACACTCTAATTAGAAAATGTTAACAGTAAGATATCTAACTGGGGGGAAAAGGATTGCTGGAGCTAAAATAGAGAGGTTAGCTTATCTGTGAAATTAGATGATCTATATTATCCCAGCTAATAATTGTGAAAGCTTCATTTTAAAGAGAAACATTTACTTCAATACTGAAAAATAGCTGGAAAATACACAGTTAAATAATCACACGAGTTGAGTCCCAGCATGGTAACAGATCATCAGCTTGCTCCTTTTTATAGCATTATTAAGGTAAAAATTGGCTAGATTTCTGCCTCCAGTATTCCAAAAAATTGAGAGCAAAAGCATAGAATATAATGAAAGGTACTTGCAAACTAAAATATAAGATATCCTAATGAGTGCTGTGTAATGAATGCCACTATTTCAGATGACAAATATATTTATAGGAGAAAACAATTAATATAAAAACAGTATCACAACTACCTATTAACATAAAAAACTAAGCTATGATGATGACAATTGGGAGCAAGATGCCGAAGAAATTTATTTTTCCTTTAAAAAAGTGTGATTGTTCTCGTCTCATGTTTTCTACATTTGACTCTTCTTGATTTTTAGCTAGCTGAAGTAGGGCTCCTAAATGCCTTGTAGAGGTGTGATCCTATGTTAAGTTCACTGACGTGCCACTCCAGAGTTTAGAAGACAGTGTAAGGTCAGTGAAAAGGAGCCTTCACTTTTCAATAGTCAATTTCTATATAAAAATTGGCATTTGGTGTTCATCAAAGAACAAGAAATATAGGATATGCTCTAAATGTCCATTGTGTTTTTGAGCCAACTACCTGATGGAAGTCATCACTTATATGTAAATGAACTGTCAATGGCTTGCCACTGTTGGCGATTACTGGACTGTGAAGGGTATGTCTTAATAAGAACAGAAGCTCTTCACAGACTTTGATTTACTGGAAATAAAATAGAAAAGTCCTCTGAGACTACAAAGGACACTTGTTTCAGATAAAACGTCTAGACAGTAGCAATATATTTAGGGCTTTTATTATAGCAAAACTGCAAATTAGAATGGAGTGGTGAGAAAAGTTCCGGTGACCCAGCTGAGTTCTAAAACACTGCTTCTGACTAGAGTAATACAATCTTTAAAATAGCTAAGCCAAATTAAATAAAAGTACATTAAGAAAAGAAAGCAGAAACAACAGAAGGTCAAGATCTAGGTTTCTTATGTCTCTTAAATGATCTTTGTCTTCTATCTTACATTTTATTATAAATCTGTATTTTTCTAAATAAATGCAGTTATCAGAATAGTTGAAAGCCGAACTTCCACGACCCTGAAACATGGACTACCTTTCAGAAAATTCAGATTTAAGGGAATTATTCCTTGTTGATTCATTCTTTTTCTCAGCTTCCATTCTAGAACACACAATTGAACTACTGAATTCTGTGTAACTTTTATTAATGTTGTTAATAACAAAGATATATTAAATGTGCAAAATACTGTAGAATTTGCAGGATACTTTCACACAAAAGTGAATTTTGGAATGTGTGCACACGTGTGCATGCTCAGTCATGTCCGACTCTGCAACTCCGTGGACTGTAGCCCATGAGGTTCCTCTGCCCATGGGATTCTCCAGGCAAGAACATTGGGTTGCCATTTTCTCCTCCAGGGGATCTTCCTGACCTAGGGATTGAACTGGAGTCTCCTGCTTAGCAGGCAAGTTCTGTACCACTGAGCCCCAGAGAAGCCCATATTATGTTGAGAGAAGTATCTAATTCTGGGTAGGTTAATAACTTTAAGAAACAATCCTCCTAATCCCATTAGCTTAAAATAATGACTTCTTTTTTGCTCACTTCATAATTCAACATAATTCAGCAGGTACTGCCCCATGCATTATTTTAAACATTCGGGTTTTTTCCATCTTAATAGCTTTGACATTCTTTAGGGCTTCACCTGCAATCTTCACAGCCAGGCAGCAGATAAAAAAGAGAGTGTAGAGAAGGCATACCCTCTTCTTAACTGCTTCTATCTGAGCTTGGAACATATTACTTATCTCTATCAAAGCGAATTTGTTAACTGGTTCCATCTAAATGCAGTGGAACTAGGAAATGCAGTTTAGTTTTATCAAAAAAGAGAATATGCCATTTTGGGACATAGGAGTAAATTGCATTCCTCATTATTTTAGGGAACAGGAAAAATTTCAAATGCTTTCACTTGAATGGTCATCATTCGAGTTTAAAATATTATAAGGAGTCTGGATCAAGATGGCAGCTTTGGAAGATCTTGAGCTCACCTTCTCCAATAGCTCTATGTAAGTCGCTTCAGTCCTGTCCGACTTTGTGTGACCCCATAGACAGCAGCCCACCAGGCCCCCCTGTCCCTGGGATTCTCCAGGCAAGAACACTGGAGTGGGTTGCCATTTCCCTCTCCAATGCATGAAAGTGAAAAGTGAACTCCAGCTAAATACAGAAGAGCCATCTCTGAGAATGATCTGAAGAATAGTGGAAAAGATTTTCCACATCTAAAGATATAAAGAGGGGGCCACAAGGAAATGGGTATGAGCGGTGTAGACATGGTCTACTTGGGACCATACCCTTAGCATGATGACCTACTGCTGGTGGGATAACATAACTGGGGAGTTCCTCTCCAAGGAACATGGCGAGGGTCTAAGCCCCACCTCAGGTTCCCCTCCCAGGGTCCTGCATCGGGAGACAAGCCTTTAAAAGTTTGGCTTTGAAAGGCAGCAGGGCTTAAGCTCAGGAGAGCAGAGTGTTAGTCGCTCTTCATATTTGACTCTTTGCAACCCTATGGACTGTAGCCTGCCAGGCTTCTCTGTCCATGGAATTTCCCAGACAAGAATACTAGAGTGAGGGCTTTAGGAAACCAAGACTCTACTCTTAAAGGTTGCACACAAAACCTCACTTGCTCCAAGAGCCAGTGCAGAAGCAGTAGTTTGAAAGGTGCCTGGATCAGACTCACTCATGAACTTGGAGAGCCTCCTGCAGAGGCAGGAAGTAGCTGCGACTCCACCTGGGGACCAAAAAGCTAGTGGTAGTCAGCCAACAACATCCCCAACAGTTAAAAGCGGAAAGCATTTCCTCTAAGGTCAGGAATAAGACAAGGATGCCATTCTGCCCATGCATTTATTGCTATTTTTTTAATATAGTATTGGAAGTCCTAGCCACACAGATGAAGAGATAAAAGGCATCCACGTGGGAAAGTAAGGTGTACGCCTGTCACCATTTGCAGATGACATGATACTACTACATATAGAAAGTCATAAAGATGCCACACACACACTCAAAAATGGAGTTAATCAAGGAATTCAGTAGAGTTGCATGGTACAGAATTAATTACAGAAACCTGGTGCTTTGAAGGCAATGGCACTCCACTCCAGAACTCTTGCCTGGAAAATCCCATGGACAGAAGAGCTTGGTAGGCTGCAGTCCATGGGGTCGCTAAGAGTCAGACACAACTGAGCAACTTCACTTTCACTTTTCACTTTTATGCATTGGAGAAGGAAATGGCAACCCACTCCAGTGTTCTTGCCTGGAGAATCCCAGGGATGGCGGAGCCTGGTGGGCTGCCGTCTCTGGGATCACACAGAGTCGGACACAACTGAAGCGACTTAGCAGCAGCAGCAGCAGCAGCAATGTACGATCAAAAAGCGAAATTAAGAAAACAATCTCATTTACAATTACATCAAAAAGAATAAAAAACCTAGGAATAACTGAGGCAGTGAAAGACCTGTTCTCTGAAAACTGTAAGATATTGATGAGGTAACATTTCAGATAATACAAATGAATAGGAATACATACTGTGCTTAGGAAGTAGAAAACTTCAAAATGTTAAAATGTCTATACTACTAAAGGAGACCTACAGATTCAATGCAATCCCGTCAAAACACCAATAACACTTTTCACATAGTTGAAACAAACCTAAAATTGGTATGTGCTTAGTAGTTCAGTCATGCCTGGCTCTTTTGTAACCCTATGGACCATAGCCCACCAGGCTCCTCTGTCCATGGGATTCTCCAGGCAAGAGGACTGGACTGGATTGCCATTCCCTTCTCCAGAGGATCTTCCTGACCCCGGGATTGAACCCGTGTCTCTCACATCTCCTGTACTGGCTGGTGTATTCTTTACCACTGTGCCACCTGGGAACCACAGAAAACCTTGACGTGCCAAAGAATCTCGAAAAAGAAGAACAAAGAGGACTCAAACAGTTTTCTGAGGAAGATAGTCAGATGACCATGAAAATCACTCAATATCACGAATTATCAGGGAAATGCAAATGAAACCACAATGAAATATCAAGTCACACCCATCAGAATGGCTATTATCAAAAGACAATGTTTTATATTATCAAAATAGCAAGAATTGGTGAGGATGTAGAGAAAAAGGAACACTTATACACCATTGGTGGGAATGTAAATTGGTGTAGCCACTATGGAAAAACAGTATGGAGGTTCCTCAAAAAGTTTAAAATACAACTACTATATGTTTCTAGGTATGCATCGAAAGAAGTGAAAACACTAATTTAAAAGTATATATATGCACCCCTATATGTATTGTGGCGTTACTCACAATAAACAAAACACTGAAGCAACCTAAATTTTCATTGATAGGTGAATAAAGTAATATTCCATATTACTCAGGCATAAAAAAGAATGAAATCTTGCTTTTTGCAATGACGTGAAAAGATCTAGAGGATATTATGATGAGCAAAGTAAGTCAGAGAAAGGCAAATATCTTATGACTTCACTTACATGTGGTATCTAAAAACCAAAACATGTGGATAACAACAAGAAGCCCCAAACAGAAACAGACTCATACATACAGCGAAGAAACTGGTGGTTGCCAGAGGGGAGGGAGGTGGAGGAAGGGACAAACGGCAAAAGGGATTAAGAGATACGAACTCCCAGTCCTAAAATAAATCAGTCCTGGGGCTGCAGTGTACAGCTCAGAGAATATAGTCAACAAAACTGCAATAATTTGGTAATGTGACAGATGGTTACTAGACTCATTGTGGTGATGATTTCATAAAAAATATAAATGTCAAAACACTCTGGTATACTCAAAACTAATATAATATTGTAGGTCAACTGTATACTTCAATAGAAAAGTACCAGCAAAAATAATTTATTATAAAAGTTTTCAAATAATCCAGTTTTTTTTTCTAGCATTTTGATACTAATTCTTTGTATAGTTCATCAAGGATCTTGAAATGTCTCACATTAATTTAAAGGGAAACCATTTTTCTATGTCATATATGCTTTTCTTTCTAGAAATTGAACTTTGTGTTTGATTTTTGTTATTCAAATAAATATCATGTCAAATAAATAATCTTCAGTAATATATTGATAATAATCATTCTTTTTATATTTAAAAATAAACACCTATTTCCAATTGGAAGCAGTCTATCAAAAATTAATGTTTGCAGAGCTGTGGAGGAATGCTTTTCTATATAAATAATCAAGAAAAGAGAGGATGATAAAATGGTACTAAAGCAAGACTGAGTCACCATCTCAGAAATAATTCTTTTTATTTCAATAGCAAAAATATTGAGGGGTTAAAAAGCCTTATTTTCAAAGCTTTTTTTTTTTTTTTAAACAACTAAGGGAAAAGGAAAAGAAAACTGGAAGAAACAAAATTCTAAATTTGCTTAAAGTTTTGAGCACATGTGCTGATTTGGATACATTCATTTCAAGACTGCACTTTCTTTCTGGAATAAATGCTTAAAATGTTCAAGTTTGCGGACTGTTAAACAAATTGTACTTTGAACTTCTATTTGTGTTTCCTCCAGTCATTTTAAAAGTCTCTTTACATTTTACTAGTTTTCCACATTGTAAAACATATATTTACAATTTAACCATAATAATAATAATGCAAAGTTTCAGCCTCCTCCAAACAAAACTTTGCTCAGGAAATGAGTTATGTAGGGATAAAGGTGAAGATAAGGCATGAAAGCTACTCGAACAGTTCATGGCCCTGTCTTGGCCAGGGCCCACAGGTAGGGAGCAGGTTTCTGATTCAGAGCTTCCTGATTTTGCTAAGCCGGTTCCTGAGGTGATATGATGAAAAAGACCGACTCATGGAATCCTTGCAACCTGTTCTTGTCTGCCATCCCAACAGTTTTTTCAGTGGTCTATATCTCTTAATAAATCTCTCTTTGGGCTTACTTGGTGGTCCAGTGGTGAAGAACCCACCGTGCAGGGCACACGGGTTTGACCCCTGGTCTGGGAAGACCCAGTATGGGGCAGAGAAACTAACCCCGAGAGCCACACTCCTGAGTCCCTGCGCGGCCAGCACTGAAGCCCAGGCACCTGGAACCCGAGCTCTGCCCCAGGAGAGGCCAGTAGTGCACTCAGGGGCCCGCACTCCACGGCTAGGGGAGAGCCCCTCTCGCCACAGCTGGAGAGAGCTCGTGGGCAGCAACAAGGGTCCACCACAGTCAAAATATTTTAAAAATAAATAAAAAGTAAATCTCTTTTTGGTTAATATAGCTGACATTCCCCTGTCATCTTCAGCTGAGAAACCTGACCCATACATTTTCCTTCCTTTCTCTCTCTCCCTTCCTGCCTTTCTCTCTTTCCTTCCTTCTTTCCCTTCTTCCCTCTGCCTTAGCTAAATTATTCTTCCCAGTAAAGACTCTAGCAATATAAAGGTATTGAGCAGTTAAGGTGCATTTTTTTTATGTTTTCAAAATGGAGATTTTGCATGTACTCCACGGCATGAATCCCAAATATCAGATCTCCTGGCAGGTCACATTGTCCCAAATAATCCTGGTTTCACTTTTCCTCTGTGTATAATTTCAGCTTCATCTTGGGTGAAAGCATATTAGATATCCTAAATAATATTGCTATAAGTAATTCTGCAGAGAAGAAAAGCCAAGGATGTCAGAAAAGTAACTATTTTTTGATAGCAGGATGATAATTTTATGAAACTCCAGAGGCTTGACAGTTGTTTATAATCCTCAGAAATGAAAGGAATGTAATAGGAAGAGATTTATCAGTTTAATCTTTCTGCACTTTGACAACATGTATATAAAGACTAAACCATTTGTAAATATGGTACAGTTTTCAGTGATGATGTCATGGTTAGTAGAAGTAAAATTTCTCATATAGTTAAATGACTAATGGAACATATATATTGGAACATTGTAGTAAATGAAATATGATTATAAGAAACTGATATTGCCTTATAGCAATAAATGTAGGACTTAAACAGATTTTCATCATAAGCCAAGCTACCTGGCTAACCTGTAAAAAGAGTCTGAAGATATAGGTCTTTGAAACATCATCGATGCTTCAGAATCTCAAATACGTGATTTTCTTGATAAAAGTGTGACCTTATTTATAAAACTCCTTTTCACTAAGAGAAAAATATCAACTAAAAACTGTAAAAATTAAAATGTGAGGGAAGATCCCCTGAATAAAGACATGACAACCCACTCCAGTATTCTTGCCTGGGAAATCCCATGGACAGAGGGGCCTGGCAGGTTACAGTCCATTTGGTCGCAAAAGAGTCAGACATGACTAAGCAACTGAAAAATTAAAACGACAACAACAACTATTTTATAGACTTGAGTAGCTGGAGCAAGCACCATGAGTGTGGTCTGTAATACCCTCATTTTACAAAAAAAACAAAAACAAAAAACTAACCCTGAACTGGATGGTTCATGGGGCCATCTGGCGATTTAGTCCCTGAATTGGGATCAGCTGAGGATCCTGACACGACTGAGCGACTGAACTGAACTGACGGTCTTGTGATCCCCAGTGCAGTCTTTCTCATCCTATGCCTGTGTCACCTCCCCAGAAGACAAAATGAGTGGATATTAAAAGCCTAGAAAGGAGGATTCACAAATGCTGGCCCAAACTAGGCAACACCAGAGAAGCTACGCCTACCCCATTCGATGGTAACTTCTGTGACTCCTGGGATTCTCTTCCCTGCTATCTTTGCTCCATTTCCCTTTTCCTCCCCCTTTATAATAGGTCAGCTAATTTGATTAATCAAATTGGTTTAAGGTGTTAATGGATCCTAATGGCTTCATATATTACCTTGTTGGCATTTTAACAAGGGCTATCAACACTAAGTGGCTAATGCTGGGAGCTTTGTACATTCTGTAAACTATTCGAGAAGCATCTTAGTAACATCCCTGTCACCACTGACAGGAATTGAAATACAAAAACATTCCTTTCTAAAACTTTTATCTTGGATGTTTGTTATGACTTTTATTAAGTGAGCCTCCTAGTTATACACCTATAACTAGATGATTGTATCAATACAGTGTATTATTTCAGGGTTTTTCCCCCCAGAAAAAGCATAATGTTTTTATTAAGTAACTATTTGACATATTTCTGTTTTTTTTCTCCATTTTTTTTGGCTCCATGATTTAACTGCTTTTTTATTTATCAATGATCTTGCAATATTTTTGTAGAGAATATAGAAAGTTGTCAGGTTTTTCCTAGCATGACTGATCAGAAATTGTATTTTACTATTGGTAATTGAGTGCATACAGCCTGTACACACTGTCATGTTGATTATCTATAGTACTTCTGGTGGATTGTACCTCACAAGTACAGGAATTCCGATCAATTCAATCTCATACATTTCTTATAAAAAAGAAAAAAATCAGTGCAGAGTGTTCATAATTACATGTTGAAGTATTGAATGTATTCCTTTATATTGAGGTATAGTTGATTTATGATATTATATTAGTTTCAGGTGTGCAACAGTGATTCAAATTTTTGTAGATCATATCCCATTTAAAGTTATTATAAAATATTGGCTATATTCCCAGTGTTGTACAAATACATAAAGTCCTTGTTGGATGCTTCTTCCTGGGCTAGCCAATGGAAAGTCTTTGAGGTAAAGAACCAAACAGTTACATTTTTTTTTAAAGTTTCTTAGGTAAGATACTTTACCAATTCTCCTTTTTTCCAAAATGCTTCTTGAATTTATCCCTTTCTTTTTCACTCTCATTCATTCTGCTGGTCCAGAACCTTATCTGTTTTGATCTAGACTTCTTAATATGTCTCAGAATTTTCTCAGATATTAATATCCCATTCGCCAAATCCATGTGGCAGTGTATGGACCTCCCACTCAAGTCCCGCACCCACGAATTTCCAGACCCTCCCGTGAAATTCAGTCTTCACCCTTGCATTCTACGCAGCTTGCAGTATACTTTCACCTTATTGCCCAATCTATTGACCACCCAAAGAAAACCGACTTCTGCCCTAGCTCATGGAACTGTCATTTTCTTCCTGTCCACTCAAAGTTTAGCTGGTCTTCTTAGCAACTGGTCCTAGAGTTACCTTAAAACCTTTCCCAGAAAACTCAGTCATCCTCTAGTCCCTTTTTACACTTCTGCCAGAGGGAACTTGCACCATTTTTTGTCTTCTTGATGGTGTTATTTTGCACCAATTTATACTGGTCTCTATCAGCTGTTTCATGTGCATAACTTTTAACTCACCAAAAAAAAAAGAGGAAAAACAATCCCTGAGAGCAAGGATTATGCCACTATGCCTAAACCTATCAGATATTTTTGAGACATACTCATTTTATTAACAGAGTTTTAAAGTAAACTGCTCAATCCAGCAGAAGAGGCTGGCAAGATTTTTACCAAGAAATAAATGGCATCTACAGCAAATGGTGGGAAAAGTGTAGACAGAAGCAGGTTACGAAAAAGCTAATCAAAAAAACTGTATCAGCCAAACTAAAATAAGTTGGAGTAAAAAATGGTACTAAAAATACTTAAAATTATTCACTTTTTTCAATGGTCTGTCTGTGAAATGTCTATTGAACTCTTCAGAAATGAAATTCCTTTTTAAAAATGAAAACAACATACATATATATCCCTTAATGTAACATACCAAACCATCTTTTTATTGATTAGAAATAAGATAAGCAGAATATTTGTTCTTGGTATTAAATCACATCTTACAATCACATACTTTAGTGAATTACTTAGCTATAGCTCTTGAATAAAATGCCATTGGCATTTTTCTCAAATATGGTATCATTTTTATTCTTTTGTAAAATTGCCTGTAGTAGTCTTCTAAATTGCATTTTATGTTTAACAGATTTAAAATTGACACCTTCCATTGAAGGTTTTCCATAGATTATATTATTTGGAATTGAGAGAACACTTTATATATATGCTGAGGTAAGCTCAGAGCAAATTCTGCCAAATGGAGAATATTCTCAATTGTAAAATTTTTGTATTGACGTAACTCAGATATTTTCACAGTAGATAAAATTAATAAACAGAAACCTCAGAGTCAAGAGATCACAAAGGGAGCACTCACTCCCCATGACAATAGCAGAGCCCAAGAGGAAGAAAAAAGATTCCTCTTCTTTCCTGTCAAGTCCTCAGTCAATAAAAGGCCATGGACTCTGTGTTTATGATAGCCCTCTCAACTCATTTTTCCCTTTCTAGTAAAGGATATTCTTTCCTTGTGAGACCTTGCATGTGGTTCACCATGGATGCAGAGCCCAACCATATGGTTACAATTTTCTGCTTATTCCAAATAAATCCTTCTTTGTTGGAAAAATATCTGGCAGTCATTTTATTTCAGGTCAACAGCAGATGATCACATTTAGCCTCCAGTTAGAAGCCATTCTTTATTATTTTTACATGAAAAAAATATATCATCTACGTATGTTCTCAATATGATTTTTGAATGTTTTATTAACTTTAGATGGTACAAAATTATACACAATGTTAATTTCATTGCATTCCATAACATAACCTGTCCAACAAAATATTAAAACTCCAATAACATTGTGTCCTGCTAGTCAAGATACTCCAACGTAAAACTATAGAATTTTAGTAAATCTTATATACTATTTAAGCGCTTATTGTTTAATTTGCTCACTCCCTCTCTTGGTTTTATGTGGTTAAATACCAGATATGGCTACAAACCAGTCATCATGTTCACTAGTATTGTTTTTCAATAATGGCAATGCAATAAAAACTTTTTAAAAAACGGCATTTTGAGAACCCCCATCATTGATGTTTACTAAAAATTTCATATTGATTCTGAAGAAAATAAGCCCCAACAAAATGTTTATTCATAAAATAGTGTAAAGAAAACACATTTCTGCAATGGGCAGCAAGAGAAAGAGAAAGTGGGCACTGCTATGTGGAAGTATTGCTTTATTTTCAGTGACATCTTCACCCCGTGAACTTTGTATCAGTGACAAAGTTATTCTCAGTCTGGTTACAGGTGTGTGTGTGTGTTTGTGTGTGCCTGTGAATAGGCATTGTGTGTGTGTATGATGTGTAGCAACTGCAGTTTCTATTTCAGAATTCTATAGCTTGTTTGTATGTGGTTATGAATTCTGTGTATACTACAACCAATTCCAAGGATATTTCTACCCCAAAGATTTTTTAATTTTGTAAGAACATCATTTTTATCATAATCTCATTCTTAATAAAACTTACAATGACATTACCACTGCAAAAAACAAAAATTATATTTTCAATGTTGAACTTTTTAAGTGACTATCTGAATTAAGCATTTATAAAAATATCAGATTTCTCATCTTTCAAAGAATGAAAATCCAAACCTTTACTTGAATGCCATGAAGTATATGGAGAAAAGACATATTATTATTAGTTTTAGCTTAATTTATATTTATTTTTGTAGAATTTGATGGAATTAATATAATATAGTTTGTGTAATTATCTTTCTCTGCTAATAGAGTTAGTACATTAACAACAACCACTTAACTTGGAATTAATAAAAGAAAGCTTGAAATTGAAAATAAGCAAAAACCTTTTAGTAATTAAAACAGTGCCATACTTTAGAGTTATATTGAAAGGCATATTCTGGATCTGTACATTTTAAGTCATCAATCTTCGGGCATAGTCTTATTAAAATAACTATTGGAAAATTTCAATACTTTTTTTTCAAGAAATAAATTTATTTCTTAATTTTTAATTGAATGTAGACATTGTTTTCTTGAGTTCATGGCTACTAGAAAGTGCTGGTTGCAAAATTAAACTGTTACCATACAAGATATGGGCTAATGAATCTGAAACTACTTTACACTTAAATTAGGCTTGGATAAAGAAGTGAATTTGTTTTAGATAATGAGACCTAAGATTCTCACTTTCTGAGAAGTTACACATAATCAAAATGTAATGTTTTCTAGAATAAAAGTTTCTAAGTGCTAGAATAAATTCTAATACTATTGGATTTTAACCGCCAAAATCAAAACAGATGAAAACAAAACAAAAAAACTATGATCCCATAATCATGCAAACAAGGGATTGAAAAAGTAAAAGGAGAAAAGAGAGAAAATGTCAAAGCAAGTGTAAATTATAGATCCACTGTGCAGGACCATTCAGATACACCTTATGTTTGATGTACGTATGTATGTATGTATGCAGCCTCCATTTCCTCCACATATTCCACAGACATCTAACCTGTAATCTGCCGTGTCTCCCACGTGGCCCATCAGCTCAAAGTTCCCTGCATCGTGTGAACCTTGGGAGGAACAAGAGCACAGCTGTCTCGTATGTCATGTGGCCAGCCCAGATAGCAGCATCAAAGACATCTCCTGCTTGACTGTGGGAATCCTTTCATCATGTGTATGGACAGGCATACCTCACATTATTTCACTTCTCAGACACTGCCTTTCTTACGAAGTGAATGTTTGTGGCAACCCTGCATTGAGCAAGTATCTATAGACACCATTTTTCAACAGCATTTGCTCATTTTTTGTCAGTTTCACATTCTTACAATTCTTATATTTCAAACTCTTTCATTTATTACACTTGCCATGGTGATTCTTTGATCAGGGGTCTTTGATATTACTAGTGTAATTGTTTTGGGGAGCCCCAAGCTGCACCCATATAAGATGACAAACCTAACTGATAAACGTGTGTGTTCTAACTGCTCCACCAACTGGCTGCTTCCCTGCCTCTTTCCCTTTTCTGAGACCTTCCTATTCCCTCAGACATAAGAAAGTTGAAACTAGGCCAATTAATGATTCTACAATTGCCTCTTAGTGTTCAAGTTAAAGGAGAAGTTGCATGTCTTCTACCTTAAAATGAAAGCTAGAAATAATCAACTTTAGTGAGAAAGACACGTCAAAATCTAAGATAGGCTGAAAACTAGGCCTCTTATACCAAATAGTTAGCCAAGTTGTGATGCAAAGTCAAAGTTCATGAAGGAAATTTAAAGTACTGCTCCAGTGACCAAACAAATAAGAAATCACAAATGATAAGAAAATAAAACAGCCTTATTACTGATATGGAGAAAGATTTCATGGCCTGCATAAAAGACCAGAGCAGCCACAATATTCCTTTAATCTGAAGCCAAATGCAGAGCAATGCCCTTGCTGTTGTTTAGTTGTGAAGTTATGTCTGACTCTTTGCGACCCCATGAACTGCAGCACACCAGGCTTCCCTGTCCTTCACCATCTCCCAGAGTTTGCTCAAACTCATGTCCATTGAGCTAGTGATGCCATCCAACCATCTCATCCTCTGCTGTTCCGTTCTCCTGCTTTCAATCTTTCCCAGCATCAGAGTTTTTCTAAAGAGTCAGCTCTTTGCATCAGGAGACCAAAGTATTGGAGCTTCAGCATCAGTCCTTCCAATGAATATTCAGGGTTGATTTCCTTTAGGATTGACTGGTTTGATCTCCTTGCTGTCCAAGGGAGTCTCAAGAGTCTTCTCCAGCACCACGGTGTGCAAGCATCAATTCAGAACAAGGCCCCAGTTCTCTTCAATTCTATGAAGGCTAAGAGAGGTGAGGAAGCTTCAGAAGAAAAGTCTGAAGCTAGCAGAGATTGGTTCATGAAGTTTAAGGAGAAATTCCATCTCCATCACATGACAGTGCAAGAAGCAAGTGCTGTTGTAAAAGTTGTAGCAAGTTATCCAAAAGATCTAGCTAAGATAATTAAGAAATGTGGATGCACTAAAACGCAGATTCTCAATATAGTTGAAGCAGTCTGAAGATGTGACCAAATTGCTTCAAAAGATGATACTGCTTGAAGTAATGAGGAGTTGCTTCTTATGGATGAGGAAAGAAAGTTGCAATGGAAGCTACTCTTGGTGCAGATGCTGTGAAGACTGTTGAAACGATAACAAAGGATTTAGAGGCATTACAAGGAACTCAGTAGATGAAGCAATGTCAGGGTTTGAGAGGATTGACCCCAAACTAAAAGATGGGTGAAATGATTGGTAAAATGCTATCAAACAGCTTTGCATGCTACAGAGAAATTGTTCATGAAAGGAAAAGTCCATTGAGGCAGCAAAATTCATTGTTGTCTTGCTTTAAGAATCTGTCACTGACACACCAACCTTCAGCAACCACCACCCTGATCAGTCAGCTGCTACCAACATGAGCAGGACCTTCCACCAGGTTTTTAGATTTTTATAATCTATAAAATTACAGATTTTTATAATCTATAAAATAGATTATAATTTGCTGAAGGGTCAAGTGATGGTTAGTATTTTTACCAATAAAGTATTTTTAAATTAAGATATGTACATTGTTGTTTAGACATAATGTTATTGCATACTTAATATACTGCCATATTATATAAACCTAACTTTCATATGCACTGGGAAACCAAAAAATTGTGATTCTCTTTACTGCAATATTTGCTTTATGGTGGTGGTCTGGTGCCAAAACAAAGCTGCAATGCCTTTGAGGCTTGCCTTTATATCAAATCATCATGTCACACACTTTAAATGTTAACACATTTGTCAGTTATACCTCAATAAAACTGGGGGAAATCTATTAAAAGCCAGGATATTGCTAAGATAAATGAATGGAGCTTGATTTACATTTCTATCCCCGAGACAAATGGTAAGAGTTTCCATCTTGACTGGAATCCTTAGTAAATGATGATGCTTGCGCTTGTTCAGTCATACCTGACTCTTTGGGGCCCCATGGACCGTGGCTTCTCTGTCCGTGGGATTTCCCAGGCAAGAATAGTGGAGTGGGTTGCCATTTGCTACTCCAGGGGATCTTCCCAACCAAGGGGTTGAACCCACGTCTCCTGCATTACGGGTAGCTTCCTTACCACTGAGCCACCTGGGAAGTCCTAATAAATAAAGTACTCAAATAAAAAATATATGCATTTTCCACTGTAACTGGAGACCAAAAGGAGTTTGCTGTCTCCAGCTGCTCTTGCTGGTATATGCATTGTAACTGGTTGCTCCGCGTGTTGTTCTTTAATGGAAGGCATAAATAGAAATATTTATGAAGAGTTTGGGGAAAAGGGAGGTGGGTTACTGAGGACTGATTTCCTGAATTAAGCTCATGTTGAATGAAAACTGTTCACTGTACACATATATTACATACTGCTAGATGAAACTATGATAGAAGCTGGACATGCACAGAGGAATGTTACCAAACTAATTCTGACTTATTTTTAATGTAATTAATAAAATGACTGCTTTGTTAAAAATTTAAAAGTCTGGGGGGCAATACATATAAGCCAGCATAGCTTCAAGGAAAACAGAATTGTCTGTTAATACCTTTAGCCAGGGGCACTTTCAAATTTGCCATAAACTTTACTACATCTTCTAATTCTACAAAGTGATTTTATAAATTAACTTGGGTAAAACTGACATCTTTATAATATTCTCATTCATAATCATGGTAAATTTCATTACTAATACAGGTAAGATAAGGGAAGGTCCCCTTAATGACTGTTAGCTGTTAATGGGCTGGTGGCAGCTAGACATGGGTGATGATCAGAGAACCGATCATCAGATAAAGCCCCTGAGAGTGTGATGGAATAAGGCTAAAACAAGGCCAACACCTAATGACTCAGACAAAACAAGAGCACCATGCAAGGCATAAGGATGACCAAATATTCACTTCCCAGCTAACATGAGAGAATGTTGCTACTTTGCCAGTTATGGAATGAAATCTGCTCTATTCCTCATACCTCTTAGATAAAGTTGTTAAGATCACCAACAACCTGTAATCCTTAAGCAATTACTTTGCTTTCTCACATCATCCAGTCCAAAGCAGAATCCACTGCTTTCAGCCCTCCCCAAATCATCCATACCAGCCCAAATCCTATTAGAAGCTCCCTGTACACACCTTCATCTTTCTGAGATGCCCCACTGTTACGGCACGCAGTTCTCCCCGCTGAGTCCAAGAGCCTATAGAATTGATGACAGCTCAATTTGAAGACAGGTATTCCTAATGGTCTTTTTCTTTGGGGCAGTGACACAGGTCTTGTATATCCTTAAATAATAGTTTGAATTTAGGAATTGTTATGCGCTGATTTGTGATCTCCAAAAGACACGTTTAACTCTTCACTGCCAGTACCCAGAATGTGACCTTATTTGGAAATAGGTTTATTACAGATGGGATTCCTTGGTGGCTCAGATGGTAAAGAGTCTGCCTGTAATGTGGGCAATCCAGGGTCAATCCCTGGTTCAGGAAGATCCTCTGGAGAAGGGAATGGCTACCCACTCTGGTATTCTTGCTTGGAGAATTCCATGGACAGAGGAGCCTGGTGGGCTACAGCCCATGGGGTCACAAACACTTTGTTACAGATGTAATCAGTTAAGATGATGTCATACTGGAATAGAACGGGGCCCTGATCTGTTATGAGTGTTGTCTTTATAAGAATATGACCGTGGACCGTGTGAAGACACAGACACAAAAGGGAAAGCGCCATGTGAAGATGGAGGAAGAGCCTGGAGTGATACATCTATAAACCGATGAGCCCCAGGGCCTCCCAGAAGCTGGAGGAGACAAGGAAGGATCCTCCCTTAGAGGGTTTATACAATAGAATGGCTCAGCCAGCATCCTAATGTTCTCTGGATCTGGTGGACCTGATGGATCTGATGAGCCTGGACCTGATGGATCTCTAGTCTCCAGATCTGTGAGACAAGAAATTTCTGTTGGTTTAAGCCACTCAGCTTATGCTAGCTTGTCAAGGTCTAGGAAATGAATACAGGGTTTATATTTTTGTATAAACCTAGNATTAACCTACTGCCTAATTGTGTTATATAAAACTTTTTCTAAGATAGGATTTGAAATTAATAAAATAATTCTATAAAGTTGCCTGAGCTTACTAATAGCTTTTTAGAGGGAATGGTTTTAGACTGCCAGTTCCATATTTTAAAATAGGTACAGAGTTATTTAGCTCTTTTTCTTCTTAAGTTACTTTGGGTAATTGACATGGACAAATTTTCAATGTAGTGGCAAAAACTGTCTTCAGAACTTACTGCTATTTGTAAAATCTCTCTTCTATTAATAGCCATGTTCTCCTTTTCCATTCTATGTTAACATTTATTTGTACCAACTCTTAATCAAACCTACCATACGGGGTTCCTGTGAAGATTAAACAAATTAATGCAATGTAAAGTACTCACATCAGTGCCTTGCTAGAGGATTGTTTATTTCATTAGTCTTTTAAAGAAACATTCTCTTGCTTTTGTGATTATGTATTTTTTCTATCTTATCATTGTAAGTTCTTGTCTCTTTTGCTTCCTTATTTCTACATTTGTAAGAAATACTCTTGTTTCCCTTTCAACAGCTTCTATAGTCAATTTATTTATAATGTCTCTTGTTTTTTTGTTTTTTTTTTTAAATGCATTTTTCTAAAAACTTCCGTCTAAACAATTTCTGACTTCACATTTTAGACTGTTGAATTTGGAATAATTGTGAACATTTTGTGCTTTCTGCTTTATATGCTTTTCCTTTGCTTGTGTTTCTCCTTGTCTGCCTTCTGTTGGCTTGATAAATTTGTTTTGTTTGCTCTTTCACACTCTACTGATTTACTACCTTTACAAATGTTAACATACATACTCAAATATATTTTTCTATCAGAGTCTAAAGTTTTCATTATTCTTTTGAATGAGAAACAAAACTTAGGAAGTGAATTCTTCATTGAACAATTTACTTTTAGAATTTTAGATTTGTACATATATTGATTAAAAATAGTAACTTATGGTATACATTTTAATGTTTGTGGTATTTTTATTTCTGGGTTAACTTTTATTCTTGTTAAATTGTGTGCTATAGTAAGTCTTCCAATAAGGTTCTGTGGGAAGTAAATTCTCTTACTTGTTTAAATAGCTGAAGAATAGCTTTACTTCTCACACTTTAAACAGATACTTTATTTGGCTGGATCTAGAATTTGAAATTGAAAGCTATTTTCCTCCAGTACTTAGAAGATTTTGGTTCCATCATTTTCTGTCATTCATTCTTGCTGATGAGTTCACTGCTGTACGTGTAAATGTCATCCTTTGTAGGTACTTTTTAATATTCTTCCCAAAGACTTATAAGGTTCTTTATTTTTTCTTCATATTCTGAAATTTCACTAGAATGTGTGTCCATGGAGTAGTTTGTTTTCATTTACCTAGCTCGATTTTATATGTATATTTTAAATTTTCTTCAAATGTGGGAAATCCTCCACCATATTGAATAAATATTTGTCACTACCTCTATTTTCAGCTTCGGAAAACCAAGTTTATTGGTGCCTCATTCTACCCTTCATGTCTCTTAATTTCTCTGTTGTACTTTTTTCTCTCTTTACCTCTTAAAGAATTCTAAAAGAATTCCTCATGTTCTAAAAGAATTCCTCAAGGCTATATTTCAATTCAATACTCCTCTTTTTGATTGTCTTTCTAGAGTATTATTTTGTGTGTAGAATTAAAAAGTTAACATATTTTTATTGTAAAATGTATCCAACTGGTTCATTTATATATTCATTTATTCTCGATTCATACCTGCCTGATTTTGTTTCATAGTATATTTTTAAAAATATGTTTGCTCTTTTTCCCTTTACCTCATGTACAATCATTTGAAAGAATATTATTAATAAATCCATGTCTTTTACTGATCTTGTTGATTTGTTCCAAAATGTTAGTTTTCTACTCATCTCTGCAAAATATAGACTGTTCTTAGTAAGAATTGTTTCTAATTGCATATTGTTTCTTTCTCCTTTTCTTCCTTGTTTTAAATCATTCCTACTTACTTTGCGGTTTTGTGATTGCCTCCCTTGATTGCCACTTCCTCCAGGTAGCATCTGAACTAATAGCGGCAGGAGAATATAAAGGGTCTTGGAGCTATCACAGGTCTAGTCACTTACCTAAGTAGAGGCTTAGCTCCAGTCTACCCACACTATACAGCTTTCTATAAGCTACCGCCTCAGGAGGCTTCTGTAGTTTGTAATCCCCCATTACAAATGACCCTACTCCAGCTTCTATTACCCTTCAAATGTCAGTTCTTAGCTATCCCTGAATATTTTCGGGCTTAGAAACCAACAGAACTGCAGCCCCTGATTTTTCTGTGTAGTTTCTGTGCAATTTGCGGTGCATTGAGATGTTGATCTGTTTTTCAAAGTGTGACTAAAATATATATACATATATATAAATTAATATATATTATTTATACACATCATATAAACACACATCTTCTATCACTTCTGTGTGCTTTGACTAGAGAGGGTAGTTTACAACTTGAACTTGTAGCACTATCTGAACTCCAATACATGAATGAATGTTTAAGCCTTGTTTCTAGAGTAGAGATGAGTGCAACTGTGCAGTAGTTTGAGCCTTCTTTGGCATTGCCTTTCTTTGGGATTGGAATGAAAACCGGCCTTTTCCAGCCCTGTGGCCACTGCTGAGTTTTCCATATTTTCTGGCATATTGAGTGCAGCACTTTCACAGTCATCTTTCAGGATTTGAAAAAGCTCAACTGGAATTCCATCACCTCCACTAGCTTTGTTCATAGTGATGCTTCCTAAGGCCCACGGACTTCACATTCCAGGATGTCTGGCTCTAGGTGAGTGATCACACCATCATGATTATCTGGGTCGTGAAGATCTTTTTTGTACAGTTCTTCTGTGTATTCTTGCCACCTCTTCTTAATATCTTCTGATTCTGTTAGGTCCGTACCATTTTTGTTCTTTATTGATCCCATCTTTGCATGAAATATTCCCTTGGCATCTCTAATTTTCTTAAAGAGATCTCTAGTCTTTCCCATTCTGTTGTTTTCCTCTATTTCTTTGCATTGATCCCTGAGGAAGGCTTTCTTCTCTCTCCTTGCTATTCTTTGGAACTCTGCATTCAAATGGGTATATCTTTCATTTTCTCCTTTGCTTTTCATTTCCTGTCTTTTCACAGCTTTTTGTAAGGCCTCCTCAGACAACATTTTGCTTTTTTGTGTTTCTTTTTCTTGGGAATGGTCTTGATTCCTGTCTCCTGTACAATGTCATGAACCTCAATGCATAGTTCATCAGGCACTCTGTCTATCAGATCTAATCCCTTAAATCTATTCCTCACTTCCACTGTATAGTCATAAAGGATTTGATTTAGGTCATACCTGAATGGTCTAGTGGTTTTCTCGACTTTCTTAAATTTCAATCTGAATTTGGCAATAAGGAGTTCATGATCCAAGCCACACTCAGCTCCCAGTTTTGTTTTTGCTGACTGTATAGAGCTTCTCCATCTTTGGCTGCAAAGAATATAATCAATCTGATTTTGGTGTTGACCATCTGGGGATGTCCATGTGTAGAGTTTTCTCTTGTGTTGTTGGAAGAAGGTGTTTGCTATGACCAGTGAGTTCTCTTGGCAGAACTCTATTAGGCTTCCAGATGTTCAAATTGGTTTTAGGAAAGGTAGAGGAACCAGAGATCAAATTGCCAACATCCACTGGATCATCAAAAAAGCAGGAGAGTTCCAGAAAAAACATCTATTTCTGCTTTGTTGACTATGCCAAAACCTTTGACTGTGTGGATCACAATAAAATTGTGGAAAATTCTGTGTGGAAAATTCTGAAAGAGATGTGAATACCAGACAACCTGACCTGCCTCTTAAGAAACCTGTGTGCAGATCAGGAAGCAACAATTAGAACTGGACGTGGAACAACAGACTGGTTCCAAATAGGAAAAGGAGTACGTCAAGGCTGTATATTGTCACCCTGCTTATTTAACTTATATGCAGAGTACATCATGAGAAATGCTGGGCTGGAAGAAGCACAAGCTGGAATCAAGATTGCTGGGAGAAATATCGATGACTTCAGATATGCAGATGACACCACCCTTATGACAGAAAGTGAAGAAGAACTAAAGAGCCTCTTGATAAAAGTGAAAGAGGAGAGTGAAAATGTTGGCTTAGAGCTCAACATTCAGAAAACTAAGATCATGGCATCCTGTCCCATCACTTCATGGCAAATGGATGGGGAATCAGTGGAAACAGTGGCTGACTCCATTTTTCTGGGCTCCAAAATCACTGTAGATGGTGATTGCAACCATGGAATTAAAAGACGCTTAGAGTTTTGACCAAACTAGATAGCATATTAAAAAGCAGAGACATTACTTTGTCAACAAAGGTCTGTCTAGTCAAGGCTATGGTTTTTCCAGTGGTCATGTATGGATGTGAGAGTTGGACTATAAAGAAGCTGAGTGCCAAAGAATTGATGCTTTTGAACTGTAGTATTGGAGAAGATTCTTGAGAGTCCCTTGGACTGCAAGGAGATCCAACCAGTCCATTCTAAGGAGACCAGTCAGGGTGTTCATTGGAAGGACTGATGCTGAGGCTGAAGCTCCAATACTTTGGCCACCTGATGTGAAGAGTTGACTCATTGGAAAAGACCCTGATGCTGGGAAGGATTGAGGGCAGGAGGAGAAGGGGACGACAGAGGATGAGATTGTTGGATGGCATCACCGACTCGATGGACATGGGTTTAGGTGGACTCTGGGAGTTGCTGAT
Organism: Redunca redunca; assembly: GCA_006410935.1. Taxonomy (NCBI): domain Eukaryota; kingdom Metazoa; phylum Chordata; class Mammalia; order Artiodactyla; family Bovidae; genus Redunca; species Redunca redunca. The sequence goes on from SJYQ01005275.1 coordinate 74,515, forward strand.
GGACAGGGAGGCCTGGCGTGCTGCGGTTCATGGGATTGCAAAAAGTCAGACACGACTGAGCGACTGAACTGAACTGAACTAGAGTAGATCGTAGAGTGACACATTTAAAGATATTTGCATATAAGAAGAATTAATTTACAAAGTAACAACGGAAATCTTTTATCATGCTCTATATCAGAGAACTGTGAGAAAAGAAGGAAGGAAAATCAGCAAGCCAAAAAAAACTTGAGAAATCAGATGTTAGGTGATTTAGAACATTTTGATAAAATCTCCATGTTGAAACAGATCATGCATTTCTCTTACCAAAGGGGGTCAGAGACTCTGAAACACAAGCAAGGGTGTTAGGAAAATAAAACAATAGTAATGTTGAGTGCTCACTATGCATCAGGTCCTTGCAGGCATATGACCTTAATTCTCAAAGTACCCTGTGGCTATGTTATTGTCTTCACGATATAGATGAAGAAACTAATGGGGCTCAGAGCATGCAGTTAGTCCAGGCTGAACCAATGGAGATATTCAGGAGCGCCTAAACCTGAGCCTAACCTATGCCTGCATTTGTACCAAATTGCCTTCCTACATGGAAATGTGATTCCCTACATACAAAAGCATAAACTTTTAAAGATCCATTAATCTGAAATATCTTTTCTCCTTCATTGCAGCTATTCCTCCCACATTCTGCAGCATAACTTTCTCCATCCAACACCTTCCCCCTTATTTCTCATGTTACTGAGAACACATGCATTAACCTGCGGGAAGCAGTATTTACTCCCTGGCAAATTTAATGTTTCATGAAAACCAAACAGAAAGAAAATCTAGAGGGGATGGTGAGACCAAAGGCTCAATTTCCTTTAATCACACTTCAGACTCTTTTTAGGTCCTTTAGCAGATGGACTTGGGTTTATTTGGGGGATTGTTGAAATCCCAAAAAGATGGGTGCCATCAGGGTAGAGTTATCCACAGGGACAAAGCTTAGAGCAAAACAAACGTCTTACTTCCTAGGAACTGAAAATGTCAACAGGATAAGCTTAAAAATCAATCTGCTAGTTCACAGAAAGGATCAGAGAAAGTGTAAAGTGATCACAGATGCTCAATTGTCAGAGCAGACGTGATGTGGTGTAAAAGAAGGAGTGTGCATCCCACCATTAAAATTCAGTATTTCTCTAGACTGAAGAAGCATTTTTTTGGTGGAGGAAAGACTAGGTGTATCTCTCATGAAAAAAAAAACCACAACTAAGAAATGCTTACTTGTTCAGTATACAGGTAAAAAATACAACAATACTAATAATAGCAATAGCGAATATATATAGAGTGCTCTCCAAGTGTGAAGCGGTGTTCGCAAGATATTTAGAGTTTCATGAAAATCAAACAAAAAGAGAATCCAAAGGGAATGGTGAGACCCAAAGGCTCAGTTTCTTTTAATTACTTTAATCCTGACCTTAATTTAGAGGTCGCTGGGGTAGCATTTATGGAACTTTACCATCTACCCTAAGGGATGGTGTTGTCTATATAACATTATCTCAATTAAGCCTAACAATACTTTATGTGAGCTATATATTACTATTCCCATTTTGCGGATATATAATTGATAGGGAAGCTAGTAGATGAAAGGGTATGGACCTCAAATCTGTCTATCATTAATATCTGAGCTTTTTGAATTATCATGTTTGCCCTAGATCAATGCTTCTCAACCTCAGGATATGGGGCCAGATAACGTTTTTGTTGTAGAGAGTTGTTTCGCGCATTATAGGACATTTGGCATCATCTTTGTTTTCTGCCTAATAGATACCAGTAATACTTCCACAGTCATGAAAAACAAACGTCTTAAAACATTGCTAAATAATCTTGGGGAGAAAAACTGCCCCCAGTTGAGAACCACTGCCCAAGTCAATCCATTACAAATGGGAGCAGAGGTAGGTAAAATTACGACCAGAATTCTGTCCTGAGGCAGGGAGAGGCCGAGGAAGCTAGAGGAAGACAAGGAAGGGGACGAGGAAGGGGACAAGATAGGATGAGATGAGAGGAGGACTAGAGATGAAGTCAGGCAGATAGATTACCAACCAGACTATGCCAAACCTTTCAGGCCATTATCAGATTTGTTAATTTAGTTTAAAAGGCTAGGAAGACGTTAGAAGATTTTGAACAGAAGAATGCCATGATAATATATGGTTTTAAAGACACAGTCTGGTTGGCGATTGGAGTGTAGATCATGGAAAGCAAATAGGAGTAGAAGTCTATTGCAATAATCCAGGTGAAGAATAACAACCTTGGATTTACATGGTAACAGTGAAAGCGATATGAAGCAGTCAGATACCAGATTATTTATGAAACTGGAAGCTGTAGAACTTGCTGGCAGATCATTTGAGGGGTGTGAGAAAAGAGAGAGAAATCAGGCAGGACTCCAACAATTTTTACTTGACTACTGGCTCAGGTGAATTTTACTTAATTGGGATGGGATATGTGGCAGGAAGCTTCATATATAGAAAGAGTAGTTTAAATTTGGGCTGTGTAGTAGACTTCACAGGGTAAAGCAGGCTACTGGAAACACAGATCTAGTTCATGTGGAAGGGGTAGACTAAAGATATAAGTTTAGAGTCTTCAGTATAAAGACAATAGTTAAACTATTGGATTGGATGAGATGACCCAGAATAAGTGCATAGAAAAGAAACGAGAAGTGTTGGGCAAGCCCTAGATTATTCCATGTTCGCAGGAAAAGAAATTAGAAAAAAAGCAAAAGGGACTCAAAAATGGAGCAATTTCAGCATCAACAAATATGATGAATGTGATAGATTAAATAAACCCATTGAATCAAACTATTGAATATAATATGAATCAATGGCTTCATACTGAATGAAAAATTATTCTTCAAATAAATGGGGGTGGGGGGAGGAAACTTTGCCTTATTGTGAATAAGATGCCAAGAAATATAGCTGAAGCTAGAAAGTCATCATTTTGCAACCATGATCATAATAATTAAGGCAAGAATCATCAGCATGTGCCTAGACTAGTAGTTGTAAGTTAATGGGACGCAGAATATACACAGAGCCTCAACATATCACCTCATTAATTACATATTAACTGTAAATGGAAAAGTTGTAATTTTCAGGGAAAAACCCAGAGGACATCACTGTAGCCAAAATCAGAGGTAATGTTACCAGTAGTGGGACAAGCCAGACCAACACTGTGCGCCTCCTGATGAAAATGCACTGATGCTGTATTCCTACCAAACGAGTAAACCTGAATACAATCGTGAGGAAGACTCATTCTTCAGAATAACTGTCTAGTATTCTTTCAAAAGCCAATGTCATGTGAGACAAATACAGTCTGAGGAACTTCAGACTAAAGGTGGTTTAAAAGCATAAAAACAGTCATGATTCCAGATTTGATCCCAGACTAGAAAAGAAGGATATTTTTTTCTAATATCCTAAGAAGTTTAATAAGAAGGATCCTAAGAAGAATATCCTAAGAAGGATATTATTGGGACCATTGGTCAAATGTGATTAATTCTAATAATGGAGAATATTGATAATATCATATCAGTGTAACATTTTCCAATTTTTATTATTGTACTGTAATTATATTAAATTATGTCCTACTTCTGAAGAAATACACAGAGAAGTGAATGGGTCAAGGATCCTGACCGCTCTAATCTACTCTTAGAAGGTTCAGGGGAAAAGTTGAATGACTGAGACAGAAAATGATACACTGTGGCAAAATATTAGCAGTTGTTGAATCTGGGTGAAGAGTCTATGGAAGTTCTTTGCATTATTCCTGAAACTTTTCTCTAAGTATAAAGTTGTTTCAAAATAAAAGTTAAAAAAATCTTTAAGAACTAGTGTGGTGTCGGAAAACCAAGGGAATATGGTACTGGGTGTACTATGACTAGGAAACAAGTGATGAAATATTTCAAAGAGGAGGAAGTCATCAATAACGTTTTACATGGTTTTACACTGCTCAAAGATCAAGCTAGTGTGGACTGAGAAATGACCACTGGATCTGGCCACGTGGAAGGCTAATCAGAGTCCACTCAAGCACTAATTATTATAGAAATGCAAATCAAAACTACAATGAGGTATCACCTCACACAGATAGATTCAGTCAGTTGAGTTGCTCAGTCGTGTCCGACTCTTTGCGACCCCATGGACTGTAGCACACCAGGCTTCTTTGTCCGTCACCAACTCCTGGAGCCTACTCAAACTCTTGTCCATCACATTGGTGATGCCATCCAACTATCTCATCCTATGTTGTTCCCTTCTCCTCCTGCCTTCAATCTTTCCCAGCATCAGGGTCTTTCCAAATGAGTCAGTGCTTTGCATCAGGTGGCCAAAGTACTGGGTTTCAGCTTCAGCATCAGTCCTTCCAATGAATATTCAGGATTGATGTCCTTTAAAATTGACAGGTTGGATCTCCTGGTAGGCCAACGGACTTTCAAGAGTCTTCCCCAACACCACAGTTCGAAAGCATCAACTCTTTAACACTCAACTTTCTGTATAGTCCAACTCTCATATCCATACATGATCACTGGAAAGACCATAGCCTTTCTTGGTAAAGTAATGTCTCTGCTTTTTAATATGCTGTCTAAATTGGTCATAGCTTTTCTTCCAAGGAGCAAGCATCTTTTAATTTCATGGCTTAAGTCACCATCTGCAATGATTTTGGAGCCCCCCCAAACTGTTTCCATTGTTTCCCCGTCTGTTTGTCATGAAGTGATGGGACCATGATTGTAGTTTTCTGAATGTTGAGTTTTAAACCAACTTATTCACTCTCCTCTTTCACTTTTATCAAAATGTTCTTTAGTTCTTCTTCACTTTCTGCCATAAGGGTGGTATCATCTGCGTGTATGAGGTTATTGATATTTCTCCCAGCAATCTTGATTCCAGCTTGTGCTTCATCCAGCCCAGCATTTCTCATGATGTACTCTGCATATAAGTTAAATAAGTAGGGTGACTATATACAGCCTTGATGTACTCCTTTCCTGATTTGGAACCAGCCTTTTGTTCCATGTTCTGTTCTAACTGTTGCTTCTTGACCTGCATACAGATTTCTCAGGAGGCAGGGAAGATGGTCTGGTATTCCCATCTCTTTCAGAATTTTCCACAGTTTGTTGTGACCCACACAGTCAAAGGCTTTTGCATAGTCAATAAGGCAAAAATAGATGTTTTTCTGGAAGACTCTTGCTTTTTCAATGATCCAACAAATGTTGTCAATTTGATTTCTGGTTCCTCTGCCTTTTCTAAATCCAACTTGAACATCTGGAAGTTCATGATTCACATACTATTGATGCCTGACTTGGGGAATTTTGAGCATTGCTTTACTAACGTGTGAGATGAGTGCAATTGTAGGGTAGTTGGAACATTCTTTGGTGTTGCTTTTCTTTGGGACTGGAATGAAAACTAATCTTTTCCAGTCCTGTGGCCACTGCTGAGTTTTCTAAATTTGCTGGTATATTGAGTGCAGCACTTTCATAAGCATCATCTTTTAGGATTTGAAATAGCTCAACTGGGTAGCCTTTCCCTTCTCCAGGGGATTTTTCTGACCCAGGAATCGAACAAGGGTCTCTTGCATTGCAAGCAGATTCTTTACCAACTGATCTATCAGGGAAGCCCCAAACAGAATGGCCACCATCAAAAGATCTACCACCAAATAAATGCTGGAATGGATGTGGAGAAAGGAAGCCCTCTTGCACTGTTGTTGTTGTTTAGTGACTAAGTCATGCCTGACTCTTTTGTGATGCTATGGACTGTAGCCCACCAGGCTCCTCTGTCCATGGGATTTTCCAGGCAAGAATACTAGAGTGGGTTACCATTTCCTTCTCCAGGGGATCATCCCCACCCAGGAATCAAACTTGCTTCTCTTGCATTTTACTTTACTGCGGAGCCACCAGGGTCCTTGCACTGTTGGTGGGACTGTAAATTGATACAGCTCCTATGGAAAAGAGAATGGAAGTTCCTTAAAAAACTAAAAATAGAACTACCATATGACCCAGCATTCCCACTACTGAGCATATACCTTGAGAAAACCATAATTAAAAAAAGACACATCCACCCCAATGCTCACTGCAACACTTTTACAATAGCCAAGACACAGAAGCAACCTAAATATCCATTTATAGAGGAATGGATAAAGAAGATGTGGTACATATGCACAATGGAATATTACTCAGTCATCGAAAGGAACACAATTAGGTCATTTCTAGAGACATGGATGGATATAGAGGCTGTCATACAGAGTGAAGTAAGTCAGAAAGACAAAAACAAATACTTTATATTAACATATATATTTGGAATATAGAAAAAGAGTACAGCTGAACCTGTTTGCAAAGCAGAAATAGAGACACAGATAAAGAGAATGAACATAGGGACACCAAAGGGGGTGGCGTGGGATAAGGTGGGAGATTGAAAGTGACATGTATACACTGCTATGCAATGGGTTTCCCTCACAGCTCAGCTGGTAATGAATCTGCCTGCAGTGCAGGAGACCCAGATTCAACTCCTGGGTTAGAAAGATCCTCTGGAGGAGGAAATGGCAACCCACTCCAGTATTCTTGCCTGGAGAATCCCACGGGCAGAAGAGCCTGGAAGGCTACAGTCTATGGGGTTGCAAGAGTCAGAACGACTTAGAAACTGAGCCACCACCACCACACTGCTATGCATGGAATAGATTACGTGAGGGTTTACTGCATAGAAGGGGGAGCCCTACTCTCCATTCTCGATGGCGACCTAGATGGGAGGGAAACCCAGAAGGGGGGCATTTGTGTATACATGTGGCTGACTCACTTTGGCAATTCAGCAGAACCAGCACAAAGTTGTGAAGCAACTATACCTATAAACAAGGTAAAAGAAAGAATGGAAATATGGGAGAGAAAAGCAGACACAGCAATTACAGGAAACACTTCTGAGGAGTTTATTAGGGATTGAGAGCAGAGCCATGGGATAATGGGAGGAGGGAATATACATAGTCAAGGAAACCTGCTGTTAAACACTGGATTAAAACAGTATATTTCCATTCATCTATTTCCACAGAACTACTCTTGGTCTGATTTCTGCTTTCCAAAGAAAACTTTTAATTTTTACTTGGCTTCCATGTAGACCTACATGTCAGGCTTTGACTACTTTGGTTTCATTACAGAGATTCAGTTCAGTTCAGTTGCTTAGTCGTGTCCAACTCTTTGCGACCCCATGGAGTGCAGCATGCCAGGCCTCCCTGTCCATCACCAAATCCCGGAGTTTACTGAAACTCATGTCCATTGAGTCGGTGATGCCATCCAACCATCTCATCCTCTGTCAACCCCTTCTTCTCCTGCCTTCAATCTTTCCCAGCTTTCAGGTCTTTTCCAGTGAGTCAGCTTTTCACATCAGGTGGCCAAAGTGTTGGAGTTTTGGCTTCAACATCAGTCCTCCCAATGAACACTCAGGACTGATTTCCTTTAGGATGGACTGGTTGGATCTCCTTGCAGTCCAAGGGACTCTCAAGAGTCTTCTCCAACACCACAATTCAAAAGCATCACAGAGATTATTCACTGTAAATTAATGAATTGGCATTTCGGTTTCATGTTAACATATGATTCTACACTTGAGAGAAGAATGAAACGTTTCTGTCATACACAATTTAGGGACAAGGAGGGGAGATATCTAATTTTGCAGAGCTCGCTCAGAACTCTACTGAATTTTCAAAGGACAGTAAGTCAGTTACACACATCACCAGCATCAGAGTCAGTCCTCCTTGTTCTGTGATATTGGAAAAACAACTTCTGAGGGAAAAAAGAAAACCTTTCTGCTTATCATTGTTATATCTCAATAATTGTGACTCTCCAACATTTTAACCCTAATGGGCATATGTGTGAGTGTGAAAATCAGACTGTTGTCTCTTGCACCCTGAAGAGTCAGGGGTTGTGAATGTCTCCCCACGAAGCCTCTTGTGACACCATCTGCCTCCCATTTCCTTTAGCCATATCAGTCCAGCTATACCTTAAGGCTAAAATTTCAGAATTATTTTTCCACTCTTAGCCATAAGGCAAGGCATTTGCAACATCTTGCAAAACCTCACTTGAAACTTTTTGTAGTAAAAATTTCAACAGAAACCTCACTGTTTTGTTTCATTTAACCAAGATAAATATCTGTCAACACCATAGTGAGTTGACTTTGGATAGTTGTATGATATTCTTTTCCTACTGGAATATTGATTTTAGGATGATCTAGTCATCTAAAATAAAGACATAAGTAAATTCAAGAAAATAATTGATTTAATTGCTGCTATTCCCTGAAAATTAAACATGTGCAAAAATTACACTAGAAGCTTTAAGCTATCTCATTTCTCTTCTCACAAATCTTATGGGTTAGGCCATTATTACTACATTACAAGAAAAGAGGCAATTGTAACTTAAAGTACCCAAAGCAGGATTAGAATTGGGACTGAGCTGGCCCCCAAAGCCTAGTGTTTTTTCCAGTATGTGCATTGCCTCCCTGCCATGATCATCTGCCTACCCACTGTTTCAGCTAATTCAGTTTTACTTGCTTACTCTTATTTCTCGTGAATCGCCACTGAGATTGTTATATTCAAGGAGACATAGTCGAAGACTTTTTTTTTTTTTTTTAGCTTCATGGTCTCAGTGTGCCATGTGGGATCTTTCACTGCAATGCACAGACTCTCTAGTTGTGGTGCGTGGGCTCAGTAGTTGCAGAGTGCAGGCTCAGTTGCTATGCAACAGGTGGAATCTTAGTTTGCTTGCATTGCAAGGTGGGTTCTTAACCACTAGACCACAGGGAAGTCCCTACTTGAAATTTTTAAGAGCTCTTTAAACCTGAATCTGAAGAGTAATCTGAATTTGAGAAAAAGATGGTTGAAACGTTTCAGCCAGAGAAATACATTGAAAAGACATAAATAGGAGCAGATTGGGTCATTTGTAGAGACGTGGATGGACCTAGAGACTCTCATGCCGAGTGAAGTGAGACAAAAAGAGAAAAACAAGTATCATATATTATTGCATATATGTGGAATCTAGAAAAATGGCTCAGAGGAAGCTATTAATATGTTCAGGGAAGGAATAGAGACACAGACAGAGAATGGGTGCTGGACATGTGGAGGGGGATAGGAGGCAGCCTCAGCTGGGAGATTGGGGTTGATGTATGTACACTGCCAGCATTAAAGCAGATAGCTAGGTGGGAAGCTGCTGGGAAGCAGAGCTCATTGCTCTTTGATCGCTTAGAGAGTGGGGTGTGGAGAAGTGCATGGGAGGGAGGGCCCCGCAGGAGGGGATATATGTATACTTATGGCTGATTACCACCCATATGGCAGAAAGTGAAGAGGAACTAAAAAGCCTCTTGATGAAAGTGAAAGGGGAGAGTGAAAAAGTTGGCTTAAAGCTCAACATTCAGAAGACGAAGATCATGGCATCTGGTCCCATCACTTCATGGGAAATAGATGGGGAAACAGTGGAAACAGTCTCAAACTTTATTTTTGTGGGCTCCAAAATCACTAGATGGTGACTGCAGCCATGAAATTAAAAGATGCTTACTCCTTGGAAGGAAAGTTATGACCAACCTAGGCAGCATATTCAAAAGCAGAGATATTACGTTGCCAACAAAGTTCCGTCTAGTCAAGGCTATGGCTTTTCCAGTGGTCATGTATGGATGTGAGAGTTGGACTGTGAAGAAGGCTGAGCACCAAAAAATTGATGCTTTTGAACTGTGGTGTTGGAGAAGACTCTTGAGAGTCCCTTGGACTGCAAGGAGATCCAACCAGTCCATTCTAAAGGAGATCAGTCCTGGGTGTTCATTGGAAGGACTGATACTGAGGCTGAAACTCTAATACTTTGGCCACCTCATGCAAAGAGCTGTCTCATTGGAAAAGATGCTGATGCTGGGAAGGATTAGGGGCAGGAGGAGAAGGAGACGACAGAGGATGAGATGGCTGGATGGCATCACCGACTTGAAGCACATGAGTCTGAGTGAACTCCGGGAGTTGGTGATGGACAGGGAGGCCTGGTGTGCTGCAATTCATGGGGTCACAAAGAGTCGGATACAACTGAGCAAATGAACTGAACTGAACTGATGGCTGATTCACTTCGCTGTACAACAGAAAGCACAACATCGTAAAGCAAGTATACCCCAATTTTAAAATATGAAAAGAGAATCAAAGCTAAGGTAAAATTGTCATGGTATATGGTATCTTCCACTAGCCTCTTACTTTCTCAGCAATATTGAATTGCCTTTCCTGCAAGTGCAGATAAATTGGACATTATTTGTAAATCTACCTGATTTTTTGAAAGTAGTCTGTAATTAGCAAGTATTAGCATTCTGTACAGCATGCCAAGCACATCAAATCCTAATGTACCTTTTCAACAGGGAAAATAATAGCTAGAAATATAGTTACTAAAAGTGGTTGGTGGCCTAGAATCATATTTATTTTTCCCCTTGTTAATAGTATCTAAGCTCCATAGTCACAGTATATTAACTCATGCATTTTTAGCTTCTCTACAGGGGATAACAAAAGTTCAACAGATTCTCTGCTCAATTAGCAAATTTTATTTTTATAAAAAAGAAAATGTTTGGAAAATTTCATCTTACAATTAACTCTTGCTGAGAGGACATAAAGCTATTGGTAGATTTTTCAAAGCAAGGCTTTTTACTCAATAAATATTTCCTAATGTACTATTTCCTCCCTTGGGAAGAACTTAATTATCAGAAAGCATTGTAGTAAATAACATGAAAGAAAAAAATGTAATTGGACTAAAGGAAATTCAACTAGAAGAAAATGACTATCATCACCATCTATATGTTCCTGCTTGTATATTTGGTCAAATATGTTTCCATCTAACAAAAAGAGATCAGATCTTACAATGAGGTTTTCAGATGCCAACAAAATAAGAATTACTGAATGATAAAACAAACCTGGGTTTATATGATTTTTAAGTTACAAAGATAATAGATTAAGGTAGACTTGTATTGACTACTTTGTAAACTCTCATTTATCTGTTGGGTTTTAAATAGTGCTTTAGTCATCTGAAAGTATTAACATAGCTTTCAAAGATGATTAACTTATATTCAGGAAAAGCTTATACACTGAAAATGTAAAATTCAGAATTAGATGCAAAATCTTTATAGTCCACCTGATTTACTATTTTCTATAGGCACTTTGCCCAATCTGAAATTATGACAGCTTTGTCATAGTTGTTACTGTGAATGCAGTTATTTGAGACGTTTTAAAAACACGCTATGCTATAAAGGAATGAGTAATCTTTTATTGGAAAGTGTGGTTGACGTCAATTTAACAGATATTTATTGGGCTTCCCAGTGATGCTAGTGGTAAAGAACCTGCCTGCCAGTGCACATAACTTAAAAGATGCAGGTTCAGTCCCTGGGTTGGGAAGATCCCCTGGAGGAGGGCATGGCAACCCACTCCAGAATCCCATGGACAGAAGAGTCTGGTGAGCTACAGTCCATAGCATCACAAAGAGTCAGACACAACTGCAGCAGCTGAGTATAGCATAGCATATTAAGTGTCTACTATTAGCCACCCACAGTTCTTGGCACAGGGAATATGCAAGTGAACAAAAGACAATGATCTTTATTATTGTGGAGCTTAAAGTAGGAGAAGATAGTAAAGTCAAAAATCTACAAAAAAAGTGAATTTTAGAGTATTCAGAATATAATACCTGCTTGGACTGTGAAGAAAGCTGAGCGCCGAAGAATTGATGCTTTTGAACTGTGGTGTTGGAGAAGACTCTTGAGAGTGCTTTGGACTGCAAGGAGATCCAACCAGTCCATTCTGAAGATCAGCCCTGGGATTTCTTTGGAAGGAATGATGCTAAAGCTGAAACTCCAGTACTTTGGCCACCTCATGCGAAAAGTTGACTCACTGGAAAAGACTCTGATGCTGGGAGGGATTGGGGGCAGGAGGAGAAGGGGACCACAGAGGATGAGATGGCTGGATGGCATCACAGACTCGATGGACGTGAGTCTGAGTGAATTTCAGGAGTTGGTGATGGACAGGGAGGCCTGGTGTGCTGCGATCATGGGCTCACAAAGAGTCGGACATGACTGAGTGACTGAACTGAACTGAAGTGATGCAGGTATGTGTGTGCTCAGTCGTGTCTGAGTGAACACCACCTAGGAAGCCCAATGCATGCTATGTATGTGTGCTCTGACTCTTAGTGACCCCATGGACTGCAGCACGCCAGGCTTCCCTGTCCATCACCAACTCCCGGAGCTTGCTCAAATGCATTTCCATTGAGTTGGTGACGCCATCCAACCATCTCATCCTCTGTTGTCCCCTTCTCCTCCTGCCTTCAATCTTCCCCAGCATCAGGGTCTTTTAACAAGTCAGTTCTTTTCATCAGGTGGCCAAAGTACTGGAGTTTCAGCTTCAGCATCAGTCCTTCCAATGAATATTAAGGGTTGATTTCCTTTAGGATTGACTGGCTTGATCTCTTTTCTGTCCAAGGGACTCTCAAGTCCACCAACACCACAGTTCAAAAGCATCAATTCTTCAGCACTCAGCTTTCTTTATAGTCCAGCTCTCACATCCGTACATGACTACTGGAAAAACCATAGCTTTGACTAGGCAGCCTATGTTGCCAAAGTAATGTCTCTGCTTTCTTAAAAAAAATTTTTCTTTAATTGGAGGCTAATTATTTTACAATATTGTGGTGTTTTTTTGCCATACATTGAGATGAATCAGCTATGGGTGTACATGTGTTCCCTTGTCTTGAAACCCTCTCCCCTCTCCTTACCCATCCCATCGCTCTGGGTTGTCCCAGTGCACTGGCTTTGAGTGCCCTGCTTCATGCATCAAACTTGGACTGGTCATCTATTTCACTTATGGTAATATACATGTTTCATTGCTATTCTCTCAAAGCATCCTACCCCCGCCTTCTCCCAAAGAGTCCAAAAGTCTGTTCTTTATGTCTCTTTTGTCTCTGCTTTTTAATATGCTGTCTAGGTTGGTCATAGCTTTTTTCCCAAGGAGAAAGTGTCTTTTAATTTTATGGCTGCAGTCACCATCTGCAGAGATTTTGGAGCCCAAAATAATAAAGTTTATCACTGTTTCCATTGTTTCCCCATCTGTTTGCCATGAAGTGGTGGGACCAGAGGCCGTGATCTTAGTTTTTTTAATATTGCATTTCAAGCCAACATTTTCACTATCCTTTTCACTTTCATCAAGAGGTGCTTTAGTTCTTCTTCACTTTCTGCCATAAGGATTGTGTCATCTGCATATCTGAAGTTATTGATATTTCTCCTGGAAATCTTGATTCCATCCAGCTTGTGCTTCATCCAGTCCGGCATTTTGCATGATGTACTCTGCATATAAGTTAAATAAGCAAGGTGACAATATGCAGCCTTGATATAATCCTTTCCTGATTTGGAACCAGTCCACTGTTCCATGTCCAGTTCTAACTGTGGAAGCAGGTAAGGTGATCTGGTATTCCCATCTCTTGAAAAATTTTCCACAGTTTATTGTGATCCACACAGTCAAAGGTTTTGGCGTAGTCAATAAAGCAGAAATAGATGTTTTTCTGGAACTCTCTTGCTTTTTCAATGATCCAACAGATGTTGGCAGTTTGATCTCTGTTTCCTCTGCCTTTTCTAAATCCAGCTTTAACATCTGGAAGTTCATGGTTCATGTACTGTTGAAGCTGGCTTGGAGAATTTTGAGCATTACTTTACTAACACTTGAGATGAGTGCAATTGTGCTGTAGTTTGAACATTCTTTGGCATTGCCTTTCTTTGGGATTAGAATGAAAACTGACCTTTTCCAGTCCTGTGGCCACTGCTGAGTTTTCCAAATTTGCTGACATATTGAATGCAGCACTTTCACAGCATCATCTTTTAGGATTTGAAACAGCTCAACTGGAATTCCATCACCTCCACTAGCTTTGTTTGTAGTGATGCTTCCTAAAGGCCAGGATGTCTGGCTCTAGGTGAGTTATCACAATATCGTGGTTATCTGGGTCATGAAGATCTTATTTTTGTATAGTCCTTCTGTGTATTCTTGCCACCTCTCTTAATATCTTCTGCTTCTGTTAGGTCCATACCATTTCTATCCTTTATATTGCCCATCTTTGCATGAAATGTTCCCTTGGCATCTCTAATATTCTTGAAGAGATCTCTAGTCTTTCCCATTCTGTTATTTTCCTCTATTTCTTTCCACTGGTCACTGAGGAAGGCTTTCTTATCTGTGCCTGCTCTTTTGGAACTCTGCATTTAGATGGGTGTATCTTTCCTTTCCTCCTTTGCCTTTAGCTTCTCCTCTCTTCTCAGCTATTTGTAAGGCTTTATCATTAGTTAAATAGTATTTGAGTGGAAGGAAAGTAGACCCTTGTGTCATCAGATATTGTGTCACCTCATTTTGAAGGTGATATTCAGCATTTTCTAAAATGCTAAGACAATATTTCTGGAGACATTTGGTGAGAGTATTCTGGGTAGAGGCCAGAAGGCAGAGGCTGCGGTCATGGGTGCGTACAGTGGGGATGAAGGCAGGAGTGGAGTGGGATGGCGGCAGGTGAGGAAGGTGGAGGTGTGTGCTGCGGGTGGAGGCAGCGTCACGGCGGGCCGTCATGAGCATCTGACCCTTTACCCCTGGTTAAACAGGAACCATGACAGGATGCTGAGCAGAAGGGGGATGTGGCCTGACTCATACTTCAAGGGGATCACTGTGGGTGCAGAGGAGAGTGTGGACCGTGGGGACACAAGGGGAGAGTCTTTAAGACAAGTTAGGAGGCCCCACTAAAACTCAGTGATGAGGTTTATGCAGCAACATTGAGCAGAATCATCAAAGCCTAACAGACTTATTAGCGAGCATTGTGTTCCCTTACGAGGGACAGTAGAGCAAAAGGTCATAATTTTGTGAAAACAAGCGCTATTCACATGCAATAACTTTTTAAGGTACCCTATAGCTAATGACAATGCATGAAATAGCCTTAGATCTGGGGGGATGTGTTTGTGTGATGGGTTCGGTGGTAATTGAACAAATATGTAATGTCTGCAGGCTTCAAGCCCCATTTCTATCGTTAACTAAAGGAGTGACTTGAGGCAAATTATTTAACCTCTTTGAGCCTCATTTTCTCTTCATGTAAAATAAGGAGTTTAGCTCAGTTGATCTCTAAGATATCTTCTATTTTAAATGTTTCATGACATGTGGTCTAAATTAATTCACATGACATTTACTTATTATTGAGTGAATTTGTCATCTAACATTGTATAAGTTTAAGGTACAGCATTTTACAATAATACATTTATATATCTTGATATGATTGACACTGTAGTGATATTTATTGCCTAATATAGTTACTGCACAGTATTATTTTCTTTATTCATCTTAGTGTACATTAGATCTTTATAAATTATTATCAGTTAGGGGCTTATTATCCAAAATACATAAAGAGTTCAAGAAACTCAATAACCAAAAAAATGGCCCCAAACTAAATAATCTGATTGAGATAGGCAGAACTTATTTATTGATTATCATTTCTGAATAGGACACAAATCTTACAGTTTTCATTAAAAATCTATAAATGCAATGGAACTTTCAAGAACAAGAGCACTTAAAAAGGACATTTTCATGCAGAAGTCATCTAAGTGATTTTCAGCAACTCTCCAGATTACTATAATTATATGGTTATATAAAAGTAGCATCTTAGTATTGTATAAAGTTTTGGTATTTTTCCAATGTATTATATCATGTCAATGTGATTAACTTTGGTATGGTTCCAAAGAGTCATGCATGCACAGATTTCAGATTTGATTTTGTATATATATGAAAATCATGGAATTTTTTTAAAAAATAGATTGTATATTGATCTCAGAATATATTCACAACTTTAGTCTTTCATGAAAATATTCATACTACCCACTAATNTTAAATTTAAAGTTGTTTTCACAACTTAATTTTGAGAGATACATATTCATTACCTCCAGACTTAACATATGATTGTAGTAAAGGGTTCTGCATTATTTTGTAATTATATAATGTGCTGTATCATTTCTCTAATTATGCTAAATAAAATATACATCAAGTGGTAAAATATTTATTGGTAATGATGGAGGAAATTCATGTGTTTCACATGTGGCTATATCCCTTCTAAGGTCCATTTCTGTTAATATAGAATACTAACATATGTAATAATAACATTTATTGATACTTCCTTGTACTCTCATAAGCAGACCTCCTGGAGCTCTTTACCATAGGAACTCAAGAAATTTGTATTCTTACAACTTCATAAAATGTTCAAAATTCCTCTATTCTTTCCATTTCCAAAATTAGATTTCTCACACATTTCATTGTTTTTATTTTACATAAAAGAAGACTACTTGCAGAAAATCACCACTTTTGTCTTTTCCTGATACTTTTCAAATTTCATTCTTAAAAAGCCCATAAATGTTTCACTTGTATGTGCAATATTGTTTTTAATTAATATGGATAAAATAAATATCTTTTGATTGATAATACTGATAAATTTTCTAATTTGTGTATTCAAAATTTTCCAATGTGTGAAATTAGAGTTTGTAGACTCTTGAATTCTAGGGATCTTGTAACTGGGCATGTATTAAAAAAAAAGTGTTTAGCCTAACCAGTAATTTAATAAACGTGTGTATACCTATGCATAGATGCATGTATATACATGTGCATATATATACACATGTTTATTATATATATAGTTTCTCTTCCCTGGTAGCTTGGGCTTCTCTGATAGCTCAGTTGGGAAAGGATCCGCCTACAATGCAGGAGACCCCAGTTCGATTCCTGGGTTAGGAAGATCTGCTGGAGAAGGGATAGGCTACCCACTCCAGTGATCTGGCCTAGAGATTCCGTCACCTGGCTTCTATCCCTGGGATGGGAAGATCCCTGGAGAAGGGATAGGCTACCCACTCTAGTATCCTTGGGCTTCCCTGGTGGCTCAGCTGGTAAAGAATCCGCCTGCAATGTGGGAGACCTGGGTTCGATCCTTGGGTTGGGAAGATCTCCAGGAGGAGGGCATGTCAACTCACTCCAGTGTTCTGACCTGGAGAATCCCCATGGACAGAGAGGATCCTGATGTGCTACAATCCATGGGTCCCAAAGAGTTGGATGTGATTAAGCACACACACACACACACACACACAAAATGTACATTATAGTCACATTCTTTAGCATCACTTCAAAAAGTTTTGAATCCTTCTGTCTGAGAAAAACACATAAGAATTCTTTGTTACCTTGAGTATCACGTGCATAAACACCATATGTGCCCTGTTGTGTGTGTTTATGTGTGTCCACATATGCATGGGTATCTATTTAGCATAATATGTGTCACATTGCTTAAGAAAACTTTTCTGATATTTAAAAATTTTAAACTGGTGTAAGTAAAATATAGTATATATTTTGATGCTTTATTTCAACAAATGTTTTCAAATAGGGCATTAAGAGTAATGGATAACTTTAAAATTTTTCATGTGTTCTATAGTAAAATATAAAAATACCTCTTATTATTTTGGTCTCTATCTGTGAAAGCTGATTTGTGTTTATATGCCCAAGTTAATCTTTCAAATGGCTTACAAAAAATTTTAAAGTATGTGATTTATATCAGTGACAGGTTCTTATTTTGTCTAGGTTGAAAGTATAATGTAGTTCCCATCAATGTGGAAATGGACAC
>SJYQ01005275.1:92144-114999 GCA_006410935.1 Redunca redunca
AAATGGACACGTCTTATATGTTATCAAATAAATCATTTAAAATCTTTACATGTATGTGAGCAGAGTTTATATGTGTAATATATTGAAACCTGTGCTCACATATTTTAATAAACAAACTTTAAGACAAATGAAAATACCAACTAGCTCATTTTCTTGGCTATGGAATGTATTGCTTCAAAAACAAAAAGAACTTTAAGGAGAGATATTATAAAGCTTTGATAAATTGTAAGTTATTGTCAGTATTTTTCTCAAAACATGTAAAATTAATTTTTTCTGATACAATTTGAATATTTTTTCGCTTTATTGTAACTCTTGCATTCTAAATACTTTTAATTTAAAAACTCAAATAGCCCTGGCCTCAATAGCTTGGACTACAGAATAGTTGTGTTGGTTGCTCAGTCGTGTCTCACTGTCTTTGACCCCATGGACTGTAATCTCTCAGGCTCCTCTGTCCATGGGATTTCCCATGCAATAATACTGACGTGGGTAGCCACTTCCTCCTCCAGAGGATCTTCCTGACCCAAGCACTGAACCCGGGTTTCCTGCATTTCTTTACCATCTGAGCCACCAGGGAAGATCTCACAGAAGAGTTAGCTTTCTTCAAATATCAGAAATAAGATGATCTTAAGCCTTTCCTTATCTGGAGAAGAATTTTGCCTCCTCAAGTCGCCTGTTCTCTCTCTCACAGAATTTTTCCGTGTTATCCCTTATATACTCAGAAGGCAATCCCCATTTTCCATCTGACCTCTGACCCCCTGCAGAGATCTCCACGCCTTGCCTTGCTACCCCAATGTGTCCACGGGTCCCCAGGTACCACCACCTCTGCATGGGTAGCTGTGTAGAAAAAAACTAAGAAGCGCTAACAAGCCGGGGCATTTATTCCACTATTTTCCTAGGTATCACTGGATGATGGATTTTTTGGTGGGTGTTACTTCCTAGATACTTCTAGAGTTGCTCTGCATATAGGCCCATTACCTACCCATAGCGTGGCTGGGGACTAGAAAGTCTCTAACAGTGGCTATTATTGAAGCACTTTCTTCCCTTGGCTTCTATGATAGCACACTCTACTGGTTTGGGTGCACTGACTCTTGTATCTATTCTTCAAATTCAGTCTTCTTTCATGCTCCTTAGACCATTGGCCTGCTTGGTATTAGAGAGCTCAGGTGCAGCTGAAATTCAGCACATCCAAACCTCAACCCCCACCTTCCCACCTTTTAAAATGATTCTTCCCTCTGTATTCCCTGAATGTATGAGGGGCACCTTCAGCCTAGTTACTTAAATCAGAAAATCAAGGTTATTCTAGCCTTGTCTCTTTTACTCCCTTTGCTCATTTACCAGTCACTTGGAACTGCTGAGGTGTTTTCTAAATATCTTTTTAAAATATTTATTTAATAGTTTATTTGGCTGTGCTGGGTCTTAGTTGTGGCATATTGGATCTAATTTCTTGTTCAGGAATCAAACCCAGGCCCCCTGCATTGGAACCATGGAGTTTTAGCCGCTAGAGCACCAGGAAAGTCCCTATATATCTTCCAAATTCCTCTTTTTCCCTCTACCCTCACTGGCTAATGCAGACCATCATGATTCCTACCTGATTCACTGTCACAAAAGCCTGCTTTCTGCTCCATCCATTTTCTCCAGTGCAGCCACGGCAATATTCCCAAGGGGAGGTTTGACAAATTGTTCCTGCACTTAAAACCTGAAATGGTTGCTTAAGTTCAGTTCAGTTCAGTTCAGTTGCTCAGTCGTGTCCAACTTTTTGTGACCCCATGAATCGCAGCACACCAGGCCTCCCTGTCCATCACCAACTCCCAGAGTTCCATCACTCAGACTCGCGTCCATCGAGTCCGTGATGCCATTCAGCCATCTCATCCTCGGTTGTCCCCTTCTTCTCCTGCCCCCAATCCCTCCCAGCATCAGTCTTTTCCAATGAGTCAACTCTTCGCATGAGGTGGCCAAAGTACTGGAGTTTCAGCTTTAGCATCATTCCTTCCAAAGAAATCCCAGGGCTGATCTCCTTCAGAATGGACTGGTTGGATCTCCTTGCAGTCCAAGGCACTCTCAAGAGTCTTCTCCAACACCACAGTTCAAAAGCATCAATTCTTCGGCACTCAGCCTTCTTCACAGTCCAACTCTCACATCCTTACATGACCACTGGGAAAACCATAGCCTTGACTAGACGGACCTTAGTCGGCAAAGTAATGTCTCTGCTTTTGAATATACTATCTAGGTTGGTCATAATTTTTCTTTCAAGGAGTAAGCATCTTTTAATTTCATGGCTACAATCACCATCTGCAGTGATGTTGGAGCCCCCAAAAATAAAGTCTGACACTGTTTCCCCATCTATTTCCCATGAAGTGATGGGACTGGATGCCATGATCTTTGTTTTCTGAATGTTGAGCTTTAAGCCAACTTTTTCACTCTCCTCTTACACAAATGGTTGCTTACTGACCTTCAAATGAAGACCAGTCCCATGAAGGTAGTGATCAAGGCACTTTATGACCTAACTCCTGCTTCTCCCGATCCTCGATCCTTATTCCTCATCACTTCCACTCCTCAGGACTGGGATTCAGCATCTTCACACATTTTATCTGCCTGTAAAACTCCCTTTCCCCTTCCCACTCTGCCTTGACCCTGTGTGCATGCATGCTTCATTGTGTCCGACTCTTTGCAACCCCGTGGACTGTAGAGAGGCTCTTCTGTCCATGGGATTTTCCAGGGAAGAATACTGGAGTGGGTTGCCATTTTCTTCTCCAGAGGATCCTCCCAACCCAGGGATTGAACCTGCGTCTCCAGTGTCTCCTGCATTGGCAGGAGGATTCCTTACCACTGAGCCAGCTGGGAAACTCTGTAACTGCTAATAATTCTTTAGGTACCAACATAGACGTTTCTTCCCAGAAGTCTTCATTCTTTATCTTAAGTGGTTTGGTGGACAGTTGTGCACTCCTATTAGTAATCTTTACTTCCCTGTCAGTCTTTATCACATTTCAGTGCAATTATTTTTAGCTGACTTCCTCTTATAGTACACTGTATGATCTGTGGGGGTAGAAATCTTGACTTTCTTATTCACTTTGAGCATACATCCTTCTACCTATAGTCAAAGCTATGGTTTCTCCAGTAGTCATGCATGGATGTGAGAGTTGGAGCATAACGAGCGCTGAAGAATTACTGCTTTTGAATTGTGGTGCTAGAGAAGGCTCTTGAGAATCCCTTGGACAGCAAGGAGATCAAACCAGTCAATCCTAAAGAAAGTCAGCCCTGAATATTCACTGGAAGGACTGATCCTGAAGCTGAAGCTCCAATACTTTGGCCACCTGATGCGAAGAGCTGACTCATTGGGAAAGACCCTGATGCTAAGAAAGATTGAGGGCAGGAGGAGAAGGGTGTGACAGAGGATGAGATAGTTGGATGACACCACTGACTCAATGGACATAAATTTGAGCAAACTTCGAGAGATATTGAAGGACAGGGAAACCTGGCGTGCTGCAGTCCATGGGATCGCAAACAGACAGACACAACTAAGAGACTGAACATTTCACTTTAAAATTTCCAGCAACTAGCCACAGTTTTTGGAACATACTCTATACTTGGATGTCTGCTTATCAAAAGGTTATTTATTACCTTTAGCTCTTTAACAAACCTAGTTTATACAATATACCACATTTTATGGATTTTTTTTTTTTTTTTTTTTTCATCAGTGCCTAGTACAGTGGTGAATATGTAGAAGGTACTTGGTAAATGTTACTAATAGTTAACTTAAGAAAATAAGATCTTATGATATCAATTATTAATGGCATCAAGCACACTGCACTGATACTAGAGCAAGATTTCTAATGAGAATCACTATACCATCATGTTTGTGCTCAGGGTATCTAAGTCATTTTTAGTATTTTAATGTCTTTCCCATTTATAATTATATATGCAGTGGCACCAAGCAAATATTATTTCTAAATGAATTCAGGATGAAAGAATACTTGTTAAATAGTATCTGTGAATATTTCCCTAGTTATTTTGAGGAAATAAATAATTCACACGTTCAGACTTGAAAAAAAGTTGACAAATCTCCAGAAAAGCAATGAAAATCATTACCATTCTAAGATTCAGTGATGTGTTTTAAGATAAGAGTTGAAGAGACCTCCTCAGGGAATTATCCTAGCAGGAAAGTGAAAGAATTTCCCCTATAAATTCTTCGCTCCACAGAACTAAATGTTAAATATCTTCATGGTTAGAAAATGAATTCTCCCTTCCACTAGCTAAATATTTCTCTGTTGCTTGGATGAACATTTTCTAAATCTGTTACGACATGCTCCTTCAGAGGGCAGCTCCAAAATGCTTCTGTTGCTTTCCTTCATCCTTCGAAGGAATGTCTAGTGACTTCCCTCCAAACTTTAAGCCTTTGTTTCCATCCTGGAAAACAGATGGTCTATTTCATCCAAAAAGAGTTTCTGTCAGGCAGTTGAGAGACCAGGATATCCTGTCCTAAACTGGGGTTATCTGGTGGGAAATGCCACTTTTTGAACATATCTATTATTCACTGTCTTGTCATGAAGATATTCATCAAATTTGTTGAGAGAATACAGTAACAGAGATACTCTCTGCTATTCTTCACCATGCTGTAGTCACCCCTTCCTCTCTCCCCACCAAAAAAAAGAAAACAAATGTCTTTGGAAAAGTTCTAAAATAGTACTGAACAAAAACATTTCAACATGATTGATAAAGCCCTAAGACTTGGCTGTTGAGTGATTGGAACAGGTTAAGAGGAGTCAGTGCTGTTGAGCTAGTCATTCAATAAGGTGGGGGTGGGAGGGGAGCGTGTGCAAGCTATGTTTCTGCCATTTTGCATAAGGCAAAAATTCAGCAAGCTTGGCTGAGCAGGAGGGTCTGCTGTCAGATACAGTATAGTACTTCCATTAACCTTAGATTGCAGCCTGGAGGTGGTCCAAGCTTGAGGGAGATCTACAAGAAAACCCAATTCATGTTTGTTAAATTGTCCATGCATTTCTGAAGAGCTGCCAGACCCAGTATCAATGGAAGTACTATGTATGAAAGAAAACACAGCCATCGTCCACTGAGATGGGACCATCCCTAGTACCTTGATTTTTAATTTTTGTTCAGCGGTTCTGAGAAAAACTAAATAGTTTCCTTTTGTATATTAAAATTACTGTATTAATTTTCTTTCTGAAAACTAACAAAAACACAGAGTTCCTCTAGGGTTCAATCAGACATTTAAAAATGGGCGTAACCTTATTTAAAGTTCCTTAGAGTGGCATACATACTACACAGAAATAACAGCAATTGTATATGAAAAAAATGTGTCAGTATGCAGGAAGACAAAAAAGGTTTTATATTTTTGTGGTGTTTTTAAGAAAATTTTAGTTCGATTTTAAATTTGTATTTCATTTTAAATCCTTATAAGCTGCAAAGTTTTATATTACCATGGTCGCATTGCTATTTCTTACATTCAGAGTTCTATAGCCCTCTAAAAGCACCTGGGTGTATATTCAGTGGTTGGTGGATTCCTTGTGTTTGCTAAGTTAGTATTTACAGAGAGCTCCAGAGAAACTAATTCACTTCTTAGTATAATACAACACAAACTGCTAATGAGAAACGATTACTATTTTAAGAAGTGTTTAGGTGTTAGCTTTTTTGTTGCTGTTATTGGTTTTGTTTTTTGTTTGTGTGTGTATTTAGTATGTACCTTTCAAAATACCAGTACCTTTCCTTTTTTCATAGAGAAGATATATGCCCACAGATGTACATTAAAGTTTTAAACGCTCTTAATTTATATAGATGTGAGCGATGCAGTCATAGGTCAAATTTCCATATGACCCTTCCACTTCAAACAAAAAATAAATTTCATTGTGTTTTTATGCTAATGTGAGTTGAGATACGATAAACCCTTTTTGAATTTTTTTCATTTTCTTGTTCTAATTTTAACAGCAACACCTGTTCACATATTCACATATCTCTGGCATCCCATTTAAAGTGCATATGTTACAGATTGAAATTCAGTATAGAATAGGGGAGGAGAAATAGTTAGGTGACAGAAATTGGAGAGATATCATAATTTATTAAGAAAGTTATACAAGCACTTCAGCTTTCTTCAATGTAAAACCACCACTAATGAACACAATATTTTTCTATTGAGATATATCCACTAATTCTGACCAATGCTTAGACAATTCAGTGTGTTATTGACTGATAACATGAATAGATAAGTCTTCATTATTTAAAAATATACATGCTAAAGATTTCTATCTTCAAATATATAATTAACTTGCCATATGGAAATTTTTTGTCAGTGCATTGATTGGATAAAATCACAACAGATTTAATTTTAACTTTTTAAAATGTTCTCTAAAATCATCTAATGAACACAGGAGATTCACATTGGCATTTGTGTGTTATATTTAATAATTCATTGTCAACTGAAAAATACTGAGTTAAAATTTTCCCCTTTTAGTCCAGATTTACTGCATAGGAAAATTATTGAGCAAAATATTATCACCCATTAGCATTATAGACTGAAACTGTCATGCTCTTTACTTTCAAGGGACACAGGATAACCCATGAATATATCAGGAAACCTTTACTAAAGTATCTGAGAATGAGATTTGCTTCAGAATATTTAGTTGAATTGAGAGGGAACAAAGATGAGATGCTTATTTACTTCTACAGCATATGTATGCTGCAAGGAAAACCTACAGTATAATTTAGAGAGAAGGATTTTGTATGAGGAAGTATTTCAATTTCTGAATTGTCATACTTTTTGACTCCAAGGGGGTGATTCATTACTTTAAATTTTATTTCAGAAAGATGTTCAGGCTCTCAAGCAGCTATCTTTGTTGATCAGTTGAAATTCACACCATAATTGCAATAAAAACCAATGACACATTTATTTCACGTGGGGCTTATATGGTTGGCATACATCCCGAGTCTCCTCCCTCACACAGTGTGTTGGGCGATTACAGCACAGTCTAGGAATTTTATCCGTTTCAATAGGAACATCTAACAGGCTTGACCTCAGAGTGGTCCTGAAATTTATAAGCTAAATAAAATAATTACATTCTACTCTTGGAAATAGAACCAAAACTATAGGGATGAAGCAGAGGAAGGAAGGTTGCAGTTTCTTAGAAAATGCTAGGCACACATAAGGTCCAATTCTATTGTGCTCACAATTATTGCTATTTGACTTGGAACTATTAATAGAGCCTATGGCTGAATTTCAATATAGGGAGAACCAGAAAGTTCATTTCACTATAATTGGTATTCTATTCAATTTTCTTCGTTCTGTTATTGTTCAGGCTAGTAATAAAACAGTACCTGAGAGAGAATTTTATCTTTCCGCTTGGCACTAGATACATGGTGCTTTCCCACTATGATTTCTCTAACTTTTGGACACTATTTGGATGTCCATCAATTCAACTCAATTCGGACATTACCTGAAACTAATGCAGACCCCATACCTGAAGGGCACAGTCTCATAAGACTGCTCTCACTTCCAAATCCAGTGGGAAGTCTGGGCCACGCATACTTCTGACTGACTGGCTATAAATCAGGGGTTCCTGCAACCCCCACCTCAGGCTCAATAATCTGTCAAAATGGCTACAGAACTCATGAAGACACTTTACTAACACTAACTAGTTTATTATAAAGAACACAAATGAACCAGATAAAGAGGTACATAGGGTGATGTCCAGAAGGGTCTCCAGGATCTCATAGAACTGGAATGTGTCACTCTCCAAGTACATGGATACATTCACCCCCACCAAAGTCCTCCGAACCTTGATGCAGAGGGATTTTTAATGGAGGTTTGATTGATTGATTCCATGATTGATTCCATCATTCAGTTCAGTTCAGTTCAATTGCTCAGTCATGTCTGAATCTTTGCGACCCCATGGACTGCAGCAGGCTAAGCGTCCCTGTCCATCACCAACTCCCAGAGTTCACCCAAACTCATGTTCATCGTGTCAGTGATGCCGTCCAACCATCTCGTCCTCTGTTTTCCCCTTCTCCTCCTGCCTTCAATCTTTCCCAGCACCAGGGTCTTTTCCAATGAGTCAGTTCTTCCCATCAGCTGGCCCAAGTATTGGAGCTTCAGCTTCATCATCAGTCCTTCCAATGAATATTCACAGCTGATTTCCTTTAGGATTGACTGGTTTGACCTCCTTGAATTCCAAGGGACTCTCAAGAGTCTTCTCCAACACCACAGTTCAAAAGCATCAATTCTTTGGCACTTAGCTTTCTTTATAGTCCAACTCTCACATCCATACATGACTACTGGAAAAACCATATCTTTGACTAGACGGACGTTTGTTGGTGAAGTAATGTCTCTTTTTTTAATATGCTGCAACCTAGGAATCGAACACAGGCCTCTCACTTTGCAGATGGATTCTTTACCAGCCAAGCTACCAGGGAAGCCCAAGAATACTGGAGTGAAGTGGAAGATCCAGCAGATCTTCCCAACCCAGAAATCAAACCAGGATCTCCTGCATTGCAGGCAGATTCTTTACCAACTGAGCCACCAGGGAAGTCCTATTCCATCATTAGTCTGATGATTAACTCAATTTCCAGGCCCTCTCCCCTCTCCAGAGGTTGGAGACTATGGGATGGCAAGTTCAAAATTTCTAATCAAGTATTGGTCTTTCTGATAACTAGCCCTCATCTTGAAGCTATCAAGGGCCCACCTCATTAAAAGATCAGACAATTCTATTACCCTTATCACTCAAGAAATTCAAAGGGTTTTAGGAGCTGGTAACAAGGAATCAAGGTCAAAGACTATGTAAATTTCTGTGATATCAGAATACCTATTATAAAGCAAATGGGTAAATTATAAGTAAAAGAGAGTTAATTGAAATTACATTTAGTCTTCCAAATAATGGCTGGTTATAAGTCACTAATGTTGAATACTGATTTGTATATGGCAGACACTTGGGCATGTTAATTGCTAAGGCTGCTAGGCTCAAACAGTAAAGAATCTGTCTGCAATGCAGGAAACTGGGTTCGATCCTGGGTTGAGAAGATCCCCTACAGAAGGGAATGGCAACACACTTCATTGTTCTTGCCTGGGAAATCCCATGGACAGAGAAGCCTGGTGGGCTATAGTCTGTAGTGTCACAAAAAACTCAGACATGACTGAGCAACCAACACTTTCACTTTTTTTTTTTTTTTTCGCTTTTTCTGGGCATCAGGCAGTTTCCACTTCCCTCACAATGAGCCTACATTGGCCATGTTTCCTAAATGTGACTCTGTCCGTGGACACCAGTGATGTTAGGCATCACTCTGTTGCCCACAAGGCTTTATGCTCAAGTCTTCAGTTATCCTCCAGCTCCCAGTGGCTTCTTCTGTGTGTTCTAGAACTATCCTTCCATAGTTATCAACCTGACTTCATAACTCAAATGTTTCTCCAAGTGCTTCCTTCTCCATCTGATTTAGTAAACCCGCCTGTGCCCCGCAGACCCAGCCTTTGTGGGTGTTCTCTCCCACCCACACTTTATTCCCTCATTGCTTCTGTGATTGCTCTCCTTTGACACCTCCAACCACTACCCTACACTCGAACATTTACATTGACTCTTTCCTCTTCCAACTTTTTGTCTTTCATACTCAGGTCAAGTCATCCTCTTTCACTGTACATATGGGCAACCAGTTGCATTCTTCTCCAAATAAAATTCAGCTAGAATTATGAGTGTTTCCAAAATCCCACCAGGCGGTTGTCAAAGTAGTAAGATTTCCAGTCCACTGACCCTGTGGTCTCTCATTCAATCATTTTAATCTCTCTTTCTTCACTTCTCTTTTTTTCTATCATAGCCGTTGGCCCTGATAATACTTTTTCCTGTATCTTGAATGTCCTTTTATTCTCTTTAAGTTTAAGAATTTATTGAAGTCACATAAGAGTCACATCTTCCATTTAGATCACATCATTTATGCACAAAGTTGCAGGAGAGTTACATGTTTCCCTTGCTAAATATACTTGTCTGATATTAATGCTTTGGCCCTTGACTATCCTTTGTGCTTGCATTTGCCAGCAATATCTTAGCACCTAAAGTGCTCTCAGACTCACTGGAATCACTGTAAGATTTCACCCATGAATATACACTATTTAGAAAATACAAGCAAGAGAAGTTCAAAGACTTAATATTTTACCTTGTCCATCAAAGTATTTAGTGATTTCAGAATGAGAACAAAATGTATTACTGTTTAGACACTTATTTTAAATAGTGAGATACCACTGCTACAGTCTTCTATACTCTGTTCTCAAAAGTTATTCCCTTTAAGAAAAACTTGGGATTCAGGGCTGAATTTCTTTGTCCTGCATACCTGAGTCTCATTCAGTTGGATGATTAGAAATGTATGCCTATAATGTAAAAATATGATCATAGTAAGGGGAAAACTTAGATATTAGACCTAATCCTATTGGGAAAAAATGAGAATAGCAGGAATTCGGTCTTGGGGGACAAAGGTGGTCAAGAAACAGGACAAAGGCTTGAACCGGGGCCTGGGGAGCTCCTATTAGCCCTTGCCTACACTATCCTCCCTAATTCTACCATGGCTTCTCCCAACTTCTTTAAATGGCTTTCTAATCCTCCAAATGTAAAAGAAATGCAAACTGACTCCACAAAAAAATAGAAATAGACAATAAGTATAATTTTCTCAGCTTCACTGGTAACATAATTACTTGGAACAAAAATAATAAGATGCATTGGATAGATTCTAAACACTGAAAGATGCTTTTGGAGGAATATACTTTTGTTCTTGTTGAAAATGTATATAATGCTACTGAATCATTTTAAGGCAGAAATGATCTAGATTTCATAGTTTTAAAAAGAGCAGAGTAATGATATTACTGCAACAAAGCATTTGATATTTAATAACATCTCAATATTCTGGCATCATAGAATACTGGAAGCCAGTACCACCCCATCTATTGGCACTGTTAGCAGAGAAGAAGAGAGTAGAGTTTATCTCAAAACATAGATTTAAATGGTCTGGTCTGTTTAACAATGTTCGTAGATGTCACAGTGTCAGAATTTGAAGCGTCATAGTACCAGCGTCTTTTTGGCCATTCCACTTTGGTTTTGCCTTGCACCTCTCAAATGATAAGCAATAGTGTTTCAAAATTATTGCAGTGAATATACCAAAGTTGAATGAGACACAGTCTTTTCTAGTAGATAGCTCTTTAAATGTTTAGGAATAGCAAAAGTATAGTGTTTAATCAAGATCTTTAATAAAATTCAACATGTGTTTATACTAATCAGAGCTATAAAAATAAACATGTGGCACTCAGAAAGGAGAATCAAGAGATAAAACTCAAATTTAATGTGATCTAGGAAGGTAAAGGTTCTCAAGTACCCAAGTGTATCTACACGCATAGTCATTTTAAAAGCTCTCTTGTCTGGAGGTGGGAGGGGAGGCAGAAGATCCAAAACTTTGCCAAACCTGAAAGGGCCAGATTTCTGGACAATAACACAAACCTGGGAAAGCAAGGATTTCCCCAAAAAGAATTGAAACTGATTTTTTCTTCAGATTAGCAGAGTTAGAAGAAGGAGAGCTCCAAGACCAAAATGATTGGCTGTGGAGAATGGCAATGAAACATGTATAATATCATATGTGAAATGAAAAATAAAATAAAATGTTTGTAACACAAAGAAAATCAACTTCCTACCTCTCTGTCTGAAGCGCATCATGCTGATATCCAAAAACTGTACCAAAAAGAAAACTAAAGACCCATCTTACTTGGGAATATTGATGTAAATTCTAAGTAAAATATAAGCAAATAGAATCCACCGGTACATTAAAAGAATAATTAACCATGGCCAGTTGGGAGTCAACCCAGAAATTGAAACTGATGCAATGTTTTAAAATGCTTTAATAATATTCAGCATATTAATGAATTAAAAGAGAAAGAAAGCAAAGGATGGCTTCAACATATGCTGATATGACATTTGAAAAGTTCCATTACTCACTCCTGATTCGGGAAGAAAAAATCTTAGAGAAATAGGAATAGAGAGAAATTTCCTTCGCATAAAAAAAAAAGATGTAGATGCCAACTAAATGGGTCATGATGAGCAACAACGAAGCATTTGAAGTATTACAATGAAACTCAGAAATATGAGTGATAACTATTATTACCAGCAGTGTTTAAAACTTGCAGAAAAACATGACAGTTTGGCACAAAGGAGAAAATGTTATCTCATTGATTTATTCCACAAACGCTAATTGACAGCCCATTAAATGTTGGCCATATAATAAGGCTGTTTGGATATACAGTTGGTCCTCCATATCCAAGAGTTGTACATCTGCAAATTCAGCCAAGCTTCAATCAGAAATATTTGGGAAAAAAAATGCAGAAAGTTCCCCAAAGCAAAACATGACTTTGCCACATGCCAGCAATTATCTACATAGCATTTACATTGTGTTTACAACTATTTATAAAGCTTTTACATTGTATTAGGTATTATAAGTAATCTAGTAATGATTTAAAGTATACAAGTATATGGGACGGTGCCGGTTGGTTATGTGCAAATAGTACTATCAATTTTATAGAAAGACTTGACCTTCTGTGGGTTTGGTACCCATGGGAGTCCTGAGATCACTCATCTGCAGATAATGAGGATGACTGCACACTGCCGTGTAAGGAAGGAAAGCTTTCACTCTTGAAGGACTGATTGCACTCTTGTGGTTCAAGTGATGTGGATTATTCGCAGATTACATTATAACTGCATGCTTGGAAGGAATAGAAGAGTATCAGCTGCATTTTTTTTGTGTGGGGGTGGAGTGGGGGGGCTGTGCCACATGGTTTATGGGTTTTTAGCTCCCTGACCAGGGGGAATTGAATTTGGGCCCCCTGCAGTGACTCCAGAGGCTCCTAATCTCTGGATCACCATGGAATTCCCGTCAACTGCATTTTAAAAATTTAGCTGAGTTCCAGTTAAAAATTACCATATGTGTGTCAATAAGCAATTAGCAATGATAATTAAATAAAAGTATTCTAGTCATTTGTTCCAGTAAAGAAACAACAAAAATATCTAGGAATATAGAAAAAAAAAGTCACTTAGCTCCTCTTTTAAGAAAATGATAAACTTCAAGTGTGAGAAATTAATGACTTTTAAAACAGCAGACAACTCCTGTTCTTGTACAGTAAGTTTCAATACTGTCATGATAAAAATTCTTTTTCAATTAATCCCTAAAGTAAATAAAATCCCAATGTGAATCACAACATAGCTTTTTTAAAACTTCATGAATTTCATCTAAAAGTATAAATATCTAAGACTTGGATGGGAAATGCTGGAAAGAAAGAATGATCCAAAGGAACTATTCATGTCAGATTGTAACTTTTTCTCATAAAGCTACATTAGTTAAAATAGTATGGTAGTAGTAAGAGAACAGACAAGCCAGTGGTGCAGAATAATCAACAAACAGATGAAAACCTTTATTGGAATTCACAGTGTGATGAAGATGGCATTGCAAACCACTGGGGAAATGGTTTTTCATTCTCTGATGCTTTGTACAGTAACATAGCCACTTAAAAATAGTAATGATGCAACGGGATTTCTGCCTTCCAGTTAACACCAGAATGAATTCCAGATGAGTGATAGGTTTAAATGTTCTTTAAAAACCAGCAGAAGTATTGAGATGAGATGCCATCAAATACTATGATAATCTTGGGTTAGGGAAAAATTTCCCAAGTTTGGCATAAAATCTAGAAATCATAAAGAAGAAAACTGTTTCGTTTTTAGCACATCCCAATCTAAAACTTCCACATGAATCAAGAAACTCCCTAAATCTTAATAGCAAAATGTATTCTGCAATACATATTGCTTTAAATAAGCTTAATGTCCTTCAAATAAAAGGAGCTTTTATATATTCATATAATAAAAAATATTTTTAAATGGGAAAAGGCTATATGTACAGAATAGTAGGTACAAATACCCAACATCAAATAAAATAAGGTCAATTTCACTGGATAAATAAAAGTTAAAACAGCAAAGAAATGTACATTGTAACTTGGGTGAGAGTAGAGGAACTGAGCAGTCAGAATAATGCTTGAATTGTTAATGAGTTCAGTCTAACCTTTTTTCTGTTTTGTTTTTGTTTTTGTTTTTGTTTGTTTTTTTAAATCCACTGTGGGACTTGTGGGAACTTAGTTCCCCATTCAGGGATCCAACCCAGGTCCTTGGCAGTGAGAGCCCAGAGTCCTATCCACCAGACCACCAGGGAATTCCCTTGATATAACATTATGGTGAACAATTTGTCAACATAAATCGATAGCTTAACTGCTAATGCCCTTTCAACTATAAATTGCAATGTTAGGAATAAGTCTATAAGAGTAAAGAATAAGTAATGCATGTTTGGACTTCCCTGGTGGCTGTCTACAATGTGAAAGACCTGGGTTCGATCCCTGGGTTGGGAAGATTCCCTGGCGAAGGAAATGGCAACCCACTCCAGTACTTCTTGCCTTGAAAA
This sequence comes from Redunca redunca, assembly GCA_006410935.1. Classification (NCBI taxonomy): domain Eukaryota; kingdom Metazoa; phylum Chordata; class Mammalia; order Artiodactyla; family Bovidae; genus Redunca; species Redunca redunca. The sequence continues at coordinate 106,605 of SJYQ01005275.1, forward strand.
TCCCATGGACGGAGGAGCTTGGTGCAGGCTACTGTCCATGGGGTCGCAAACACAGTACTTATGTTGGTTAAATGCGGAAATTGGAGCAACCCATTTTCATCTTTAGGAACTAGTTAAATAAGTTTAATTACAATGCATATACTAGAGTATTATGCAGTGGTTAAAAATGTTGAAGTATATTTACATATTCTGTTTTGGAAAAGGTCCATGGTCAATTACTAACTGAAAAGGTAATAATATGTTTTCTACTATATAATCTAACCACAGTAATTCAATTGGATATGGTATATATTTGTAAATCCACAGGGACATTTGCATAAGGCTATACATCAGATGGTTACCAGTTAGTCCCTAGAGAATTAGATTCAGAATTAAAAAGCAGAGTAGGGAGAGTATCATATGTTCTCCTTTATATCCTTCTGCATTGTCTCAAATTTCTTTTATAGGAAGCATACATTACTTTTATAAGATAAAATATCTACAAAGATCCAAAAGTTCTTCGTGGAAAATAAATCTGAAAATAGCCCTCTGTGTTTTCCATGTTTTCCAATTCTCTTTGAGAGAAAGTTCTTTTATTTATACGGGCATGCTGGATTCCTAGTAAAAGTTAACTTTATGAACAAGTTAATAATCTGAGTTCTGAATTATTTATATGCAGTTTGAAGCTTTAAGGCAGAGAGGGCAGCTCCATATTTTCCTCCCTTTCAGATCATAATCCTCCCTCATACCACAGTCTTCTCCATATTGATGAGATGCAAAGAGCAGAAAGAATGTTCCACTTCAGGGAGGGTGTGTCCTGCCCTCTTATTTGCTACCTTCCACACATAATCATGAGGGGCAGCAGAACTGCATTTGGCTCACAAATGTTTAGCTATTCCGGGATTTCACAGGGACAAAGCAAAGCAAAGTACATTTACAGATATTGATAGATTAAAGATATTTTTTTCCTGCTTTGGCAATTCCAGGATATGCTTCACCTGCAACCCGCCTCTACCCACTAGCCTTATCAGGCTGGTTTGGTCCTTGGAGAAATTTGGGATTTCATTTTAAGTCTTTAAGAGGACTGTCTCTGGTCCTAGTTCCTGCTAGGTCTAGAGGTCCATTTGGTTTTTCATGTAACCCAAGAAATTTGTTTGTTGTGAGAAAGGAATACAGGATTTATTTTGGCTAGTTCTCGTGGAGTTAGCTCCAAAAAGCACTCATAGGGATCCAGTCCCCTGGGGTGATTCAGTTCTCCTGACCAGTGAGCAGCACAAAAGACCAGAGGTGAAGCCCAGGCCACACCCAGAATCTCATAGTTTCCTAAAAACAAACGTGCCTGTACCTGTACCCACTGTGCCACTGAGGACCAGTGTTCGTGATTGTCTATTTTCTAGACTGTGACTGTCATTTATGGTGTTATGTTTTGTCCATGTGCTGAGTGGCTCTCAAACAGCTTCTAGGGTTTTCAAAAGATTTTTGTTTTTCATTCATCACTATTCTGTCAAATATTTGCACATTGATTGACCAAAAATCCAGCAGGTGTGAATGGCACCACTTTGAGCTATTCCCCCTCTCATCCTTTGCCCGAGCTCTGATACTGTAAGAATCATCACACCATGTCTCATCTGTTCCCTGTATTTCAACAACTCGTGCTTCTAGAATGACCAAGTCCTTCCGAGGCTGGGAAAAAGTCAACCCTGCACTTCAGACATGACCAGGAAAAACAAAGCCACTGGCATGGAGGAGGAGAACCGAAGAAAGTTTACCAAGCCTAGCTTAGCGTTTGCCATGCATATTCTGCCTGTTTTTAGTTTTGGCAACTAACCTGCTGGTGGAATTGTGTGCTTCCAGGATGAAAGAGAAAAGACACATAGGCAGGAAGGAACAAATCCTATTTTAGCAACCCATTTTTGTTATTGTGGTCACACAGCAGATGCCATGTTCTACACAACAATTTTCTAGCTCCTGATAAGCATTTAAATAGTGCAGAGATGCCTAAGATTTTCTCTTTGATGACCTGAGAACCATAAGCTTTAGAGTGGTAATATAAAACACTTTCCTATCAAATTTCCTTTTTTTTTTTTTTTTTCATTTTCCTACCTGAAATCCTTAACAGTTGTTTTAGGGCAGAGATCATCTGATGGATTTATCTTGGAGAAATAACATGGCAAAGGCTGATACGTTTTCTTTATGATTTCTTGAGATTTCTTGGAAAACACTCCAACTGTGAAATTTCCAGGTTGAGACAAAAACTACCTAGCATAACAATACTGAGTGAATAGGAAGCATGACCACACCGTGGTGTAGGAAAAGAGTCTTGAGGGTCTCTTTTTCAGCAAGGAGATCAAACCAGTCAATCCTAAAGGAAATCCACACTGAATATTCATTGGAAGGACTGATGCTGAAGCTCCAGGACTTTGGCCACCTGATGCAAAAAGCCAACTCATTGGAAAAGACCCTGATGCTGGGAAAGATTGAGGGCAAGAGAACGGGGTGACAGAGGATGTGATGGTTGGATGGCATCACTGACTCAATAGACATAAGTTTGAGCAAACTCCGGGAGATGGTGAAGGACAAGAAAGCCTGGTATGCTGCAGTCCATGGGGTCTCAGAGTTGGACATGACTTAGCAAGTGAACAACAACAATAGCAACAATTGTCTGCTTGGGCTGCCATTACAAAATACCATTACTAGGTGGCTTAAAGAACAAAAATTTATTTCCTCACAGTTCTAGAGGTCAGAAGTCCAAGATCAAGGTGTTGGCAGGTTTGATTTCTCTGTGGCATGAAGATGACTGCTTTCTTGCTGTGACTTCACATGCTCTTCCCTGGTGCTCTTTTCTTATAAGGACACCAGTCATATTGGATGAGGGCTCCACCCTAAGGGCCCCCTTTTAACTTAACCACCTCTTGAAAGACCTTATCTCTAAATATGGTCACATTGAGGTCACAAAGAGTCGGACACGACTGAGACTGAACTGAACTGAGGTACCGAGAGTTGGGACTTCAACATAGGAATGGGGAGGAACAATTCAGCACATAATTGGGGAGAAAAATACGTTCCTTGGAAAGGTACATATGAATATGGAAGGTGCTGCAATGCTCACAAGTGCTAAGGAGAAGCTCTGATGGCTGATTAGAGTCAGTGACTTGTAGAAGGAAACTCCCTGGTTGATTCAATCACAGTATTGGCTCTTCTGCTAACTATGATCCTGGAAATCCTTTAACTTCTTGAAGTCATACCAGAGCCTTCTCTGTGATGTAGGATAAAAATTGTCACTGAACCATCGTGTAAGGATCAAATCAAATCTCTAGGTTTTTTGTTTTTGTTTTTTTTTTTTTAATGGAAGCTGTAACTGTAAAGACTTTTAATTGTATAACTGGGGAGTCTCTGAGGCAATACCTTGGTGGAGGTGGGTGTTGAAGAACATTTGGAGGAGAGGAGAAAGCTGGGAGAAGGAACAGTGTGTTTTCCATGGGAGAATGTACATAAGGTATTTTTTGAGGAAGGGGTATATAAAAGATGTAGTTAATGGACTGGACAGCTAAACAGACCAAATAGTGACAAATACATTTATTATCTCTTTCTCAGGACTTTCACTCTTAATCTTTTTGTATTTTTCTACTACTTCAAAAGCAGAGACATTACTTTGCCGACTAAGGTCCGTCTAGTCAAGGCTATGGTTTTTCCACTGGTCATGTATGGATGTGAGAGTTGGACTGTGAAGAAGGCTGAGTGCCGAAGAATTGATGCTTTTGACTGTAGTTTTGGAGAAGACTCTTGAGAGTCCCTTGGACTGCAAGGAAACCCAACCAGTCCATTCTGAAGGAGATTAGTCCTGGGATTTCTTTGGAGGGAATGATGCTGAAGCTGAAACTCCAGTACTTTGGCCACCTCATGCAAAGAGTTGACTCATTAGAAAAGACTCTAATGCTGGGAGGGATTGGGGGCAGGAGGAGAAGGGGATGACAGAGGATGAGATGGCTGGATGGCATCACTGACTCGATAGACGCGAGTCTGAGTGAACTCCGGGTGTTGGTGATGGACAGGGAGGCCTGGCGTGCTGCGATTCATGGGGTTGCAAAGAGTCAGACAAGACTGAGCGACTGAACTGAATNAAAGATGTAGTTAATGGACTGGACAGCTAAACAGACCAAATAGTGACAAATACATTTATTATCTCTTTCTCAGGACTTTCACTCTTAATCTTTTTGTTTTTTTCTACTACTTCAAAAGCAGAGACATTACTTTGCCGACTAAGGTCCGTCTAGTCAAGGCTATGGTTTTTCCACTGGTCATGTATGGATGTGAGAGTTGGACTGTGAAGAAGGCTGAGTGCCGAAGAATTGATGCTTTTGACTGTAGTTTTGGAGAAGACTCTTGAGAGTCCCTTGGACTGCAAGGAAACCCAACCAGTCCATTCTGAAGGAGATTAGTCCTGGGATTTCTTTGGAGGGAATGATGCTGAAGCTGAAACTCCAGTACTTTGGCCACCTCATGCAAAGAGTTGACTCATTAGAAAAGACTCTAATGCTGGGAGGGATTGGGGGCAGGAGGAGAAGGGGATGACAGAGGATGAGATGGCTGGATGGCATCACTGACTCGATAGACGCGAGTCTGAGTGAACTCCGGGTGTTGGTGATGGACAGGGAGGCCTGGCGTGCTGCGATTCATGGGGTTGCAAAGAGTCAGACAAGACTGAGCGACTGAACTGAACTGAACTCTATAATTAACCACTTCATGTTCCCCACATAGCTCATAGTACCCTAGTTTCTACATGTACAGAAGGAAGAAAGCATCTGCTTAGTCGATTCACAGAGATTCAATGAAGTAATAGGTGAGAAAGTTATTTGAAATGGTTAAAAAGAAATTATCCAGTTGGAATGTAATATTTCATATAAACAAACTGCTTTTTAATCTAACATCTAGCATATGATCAGAGCCAATTAAATTGTTCATTGGCTAAAAATGATAGTCTAAACAAAACACAACTTTTTTAAGGAGACTGTAATTCCAAGATGATTCTTTTGCAATTCAGTTCTCAATATTGCATAGGAAGGAGAAATGAAAGCAACAAGGTGCCTGACCGTGGTGTTGTTATAGCACCAGTTGTGATGTGAATACAGCTAGTCCAAATATTGTGAACATGGATCAGAAAATGATGACATACTTTGAAAATTGGTGACATCAGCAGATAAGTAAAGACAGGAAGAATGCTAAACAAACTGGTCAGTCCTGCGATGTATAAGACAAGTGTCTTCTTTATAGAACGAAAAAGTACATTTCTAACAAGTTTCAAATGCTTATGCAATGCATAATAAATTGCTTTATCTGCAAGATTATTCTATAGAATAATAATCTTTACTCCGAGAACTTTCATGGAATTCTGCCCAAGTTTTCTTTTTCTTAATTTCACTCTTCATTACTCGTAGTTAAACCCTATATAACTACACAGTGGAGATTGAAGTGCTCTTTATAAATTTTAGTACTCAGCATTTTCCATTGCTCCCTGTCACCATTGACAAAAGTATCCTTCTTTGTGTATTTAGGTATTTCCCCATACATTTTCTTACTTCTTACAAACCTGTATAATCTCCTTCTTGAACTGAAAATTGACAGAGTACCTTTCTGGATTCCCTAAAATGGGTATAGTAGATTGTGCAAAACTGGCTGTATTATTCTCCTTTCTATAACATACTCTTATCATGTTACATGGAGGTCCTTCCTATCAAGAGGTGGATTCTACTTTCCTACCCATTCCATCTGAGGTGGCCTTGTGACTTGTATTGGCCAACAGGCTGTGGCAGAAGTGACAGTGTGCAAACTCAAGTCCAGGTCTCAAGAGAGTCGATTATCTGCTTTGTTGCAAAACTATGACCAGTGAATATGTGGGCTGGCTTCCTAGAGGATAAGAACGTGTGTTGTAGAAGTGAGTCATCCCAGCTGACTGTAGATATATAAGGCAGCTGAACCCAGAAGAAACAGCCAGTCCAGTTTACCTCAAAATGCTGGCAAACTCACAAGCTAAATAATGCATTTTTAAAATTTTTTTTTTACTTTACATTACTGTATTGGTTTTTGCCAAACATTGACATGAATTCACCACGAGTGTACATGCGTTCCCAAACATGAATCCCCTCCCACCTCCCACCCCATACCATCTCTCTGAGTCCTCTCCTTGCACCAGTCCCAAGCATCCTGCATCCTGCATCGGACATCGACTGGCGATTCGTTTCTTACATGATAGTATACATGTTTCAATGCCATTCTCCCATCTCATCCCACCCTCTCCCTCTCTCTCTCCCCCACAGTCCAACAGTTCACTCTATAGATCTGAGTCTCTTTTGTTGTTAAATGGGCCAAAGACCTAAATAGACATTTCTCCAAAGAAGACATACGGATGGCTAACAAACACATGAAAAGATGCTCAACATCACTCATTATCAGAGAAATGCAAATCAAAACCACAATGAGGTACCACTTCACACCAGTCAGAATGGCTGCGATCCAGAAGTCTGCAAGCAATAAATGCTGGAGAGGGTGTGGAGAAAAGGGAACCCTTTTACATTGTTGGTGGGAATGCAAACTAATACAGCCACTATGGAGAACAGTGTGGAGATTCCTTAAAAAANATGGGCTACTATGAGAGATACTTGTAGCAATTCGATGTAATTCTTATATCAGTGTGCTACTGAATAAAAGATGCAAAATAAAAGGCTTTCCAGGGAAGATAAACTTCTTTAATTTTTTAATAATTTAACATACAGATGTATTCTTTATCAATGATGTTTAAAACATCCCAATATTTTTAATTATGCCAAAACAAAAAGTCGAGAAGGTGTACTGTTTTCATTTAACTTCATTCTTCCTAACATCTCTTGTGAGTTCAAGTTTGAAGAGGATCTCCAAGTGAACAGAATCCAGAAAATGTTAATTTTCTTGATGCTGACAAGAAGAGGACATTGGCTTGGTGCCATTGCTGCTTTGGGGTCTTAGCCAACCTGGGAATGAGCAGCTGTTCTTATTCAGAAAAATTCAGACAATATTTGGGAAGATATAATTCAGGGGAAACATTGAAAGGAAAAATGGGAAAGAAATTAAGATAAGTCAGAATAGCACTTTTAGACTTTTAAAATACCTAGTGATCCCAGAAAAATTAACATACCATCCAATAGATTTGGGGTGGAGAGGATAGGAAATGCAGGATTTGTAGTGTCCCTCACTAGGCATTTCTCATACTGTTCATGGGGTTCTCAAGGCAAGAATACTGAAGGGGTTTGCCATTCCCTTCTCCAATTGACCACTGAAATTAAAAGATGATTGCTTCTTGGAAGAAAAGCTATGAGCAAACTTGACAGCATATTAAAAAGCAGAGACATTACTTTGCCAACAATGGTCTGTCTAGTCAAAGCTATGGTTTTTCCAGTAGTCATGTACAAATTTGAGAGTTGGACTGTAAAGAAAGCTGAGTGCAGAAGAATTGATGCTTTTGAACTGTGGTGTTGGAGAAGGCTCTTGAGAGTCCCTTGGACAGCAAGGAGATCAAACCAGTCAATCCTAAAGGAAATCAGTCCTGAATATTCATTGGAAGGATTGATGCTGAAGCTGAAACTCCAATGCTTTGGCCACTTGATGTGAAGAACTGACTCATTTAAAGACCCTGATGATGGGAAAGATTGAAGGCAGGAGGAGAAGGGGACAACAGAGGATGAGATGGTTGGATGGGATCACCAACTCTATGGACATGAGTTTGAGCAAGCTGCGGGAGTTGGTCATGGACAGGGAAGTCTGGAATGCTGCAGTCCATGGGGTCGGACATGACTGAGTGACTGAACTGAACTTGCTAAATAAGCATTTGGGAAGGAAATGACAATGAAAAAATAGATTTGGAATCAAGGGAGGTTGATTCTAGTCTTGGCTAAGGCAATAATTTTCCTGTATTCTCACATATAGAGAAATAAATATCTCTCAACTGTGTTTTTAAATCTATAACACACACCATTTTAAAACACATTAATAATATATACAGATTCATTGATAGGGAAACTTTCATATCAAATATTTATTTCTCATTCCTCCTGTTCCTTCTAAAAAGCAGTAGTTCTTAAAGTCTGATCTGAGATCCCGGGGTCCCAGAGGCCAGAAACAACTATAAAAGATCCAGCTGTCTCCCATTCAGCTGTACATTAGGACATTTGAAAATATTTTAAACAACTTTATTATTTTCACTATTTTATTTGAAAAATAGTTTTAATAAGAATGTTACTTGTGTTAATAGGTAATAGGTTTGTTATTGCTCTTTTAAAAGGAGTTGATAAATATTTGCATTTGTTCTCTTTTAGTTTCTAAATACTGTAAATGTTTCTAAATATCTAAATGTACATACTGATAAGCATTTACAATATTAATGTAA
>SJYQ01005275.1:116482-144725 GCA_006410935.1 Redunca redunca
TCCACACTGTTCTCCATAGTGGCTGTACTAGTTTGCATTCCCACCAACAGCGTAAGAGGGTTCCCTTTTCTCCACACCCTCTCCAGCATTTATTGCTTGCAGACTTTTGGATCACAAACAACTAATCTCAAAAATATACAAGCAACTTCTGTAGCTCAATTCCAGAAAAATAAATGACCCAGTCAAAAAATGGGCCAAAGAACTAAATAGACATTTCTCCAAAGAAGACATACAGATGGTTAACAAACACATGAAAAGATGCTTAACGTCACTTATTATCAGAGAAATGCAAATCAAAACCACAATGAGGTACCTCTGCCTTTTTAAAATCCAGCTTATACATCTGGAATTTCTCAGTTCACGTACTATTGAAGCCTAGCTTGAAGGACTTTGAGCATTAAAACATACCATCATCCTATCCCTCTAAAATCAAACCTCTTCAAAGACTCTAGTTTGTCTTTTTAAGAATGCCATATAAACAGAGTCATACTACATAGAAACTTTTGAAAGTGCTTTTCCTCAGCGTAATTCCTTTGGTATATATATATATATAGTCTGTGTTGAGAGTTCATTCCTCTTCATTGATAATAAACTCTCAGTGTTTCTCCATTTGTTTATTCACTCGCCTTCACCTGTTGAAGGACCTCTGTTTGTTTCCAGTCCAGTTTGGAGCAATTATGAAAAAGAAGGACTCTAAACATAGGACATGGAAGCAACAGATGAATGGATAAGAAGATGTGGTATATATATACAATGGAATATTACTCAGCCGTAAAAGGGAATGGAATTGGGTCATTTGTAGAGATATAGATGGGGGAGCCTGGTGGGCTCCCATCTATGGGGTCGCACAGAGTCAGACATGACTGAAGCGACTTAGCAGCAGCAGCAGCAGCAGAAAGACCTAGAGTCTGTCATCCAGAGTGAAGTAAATCAGAAAGAGAGAAACAAGCATTCTATATGTATGGAATCTAGAAAGGCGGCACAGATGAGCCTATTCGTAGCACAAGAATAGAAACAGATGTAGAGAATGGATATGTGGACCCAGGGTGAGGTGTCCACCAGGGAAGCCCACTTTAAGGCATTTCATTTATTGGTGCTGGAGTTCATGTTTTAATTTTTAAATTATGATTTTTAACTGTTTATTGGGCTTCCCTGGTGGCTCAGTGGTAAAGAATCTGCCTGCCAATTCAGGAGATGTGAGTTTGATCCTTGATTTGGGACGATCACTTGAAGGAGGGCATGGCAACTCACTCCAGTATTTTTGCCTGGGAAAATCCATGGCCCTTGGAGCCTGGTGGGCTACAATCTACGGGGCTGAAAAAGAGATGGGCATGACTAAGCAACTATACAACAGCAACAACAACAAACTGTTTGTTACATCAGTCAGTTCAATTGCTCAGTCGTGTCTGAGTCTGTGCAACCCCATGGACTACAGCATAGATACAGAAATGCAATTGTTCTCTGTGCTGCCTTCTGGCTTGTGACTTTGCTAAAAAACATTATTTTTAGGAAATTTAAAAATATATACTCCTTAGGATTTTCTACATATGCAATCATATTATATCTGAGTATAGGGGCAATTTTCTTCCTTTCTTTTCCTTATCTGTGTGGCTTTAAGTTTTTTCTTTTCTTATTGAGCTAACTATGACTTGTAGTTTAATACTGAATGTCTTTAGAGAGAGTAGAAAATTCTTTTCTTTTCAGTCTTAGTGGGAAAGCAGTCAGTCTTTTACTAAATATGAAATTAGCTATAGGTCTTTTGTAGATGTTTTTTATCAAGATGCAAAAAGTTCTCATCACTCCCAGTTCACTGAGAGTTCTTATTATGGAGTTCTGTCAAAGGTTTTTTTATTCAATAATTAATAATCATGAATAATCATATTGGTTTTCTCCTTAGACTGTAACGTGGATTATACCAATCACTTTTTAAATATAGAAACAGCCCTGATCTCCTGCAAGGTTTTGGTGTGGTGTTTGTATTATACTTTGTTGAGGATTTTAAAATCTATTTTAATGAGGGATATTTTTTGGTAATTGTTTTTTCTTGCTATTCATCTAATTTCATTAGGGAAGTTCTGGCCTTCAAGAACAGGTTACAAAGTGTTTTATCCTCTTCTATTTTATTTTAGAGATTGTGCAGAGTTGGTTTTACTTTTTCCTTAAGTGTTTGGTAAGACTCTCCAGGGAGGCCATCTGGGCCCCCAAATTTCCTTTCTGGAAGGTTTTAAAATATGAATTTAATTTCTTCAATAGTTCTAGAGTGACTCAGCTTATCTATTTCCACTTGATAATTCTTGGGAGTTGGTTTTTCAAGAATTTGTATAATTTCATATAAGTTCTCAGAGTTATATATATACAGACTTGTTACAGTTTTCTCTTAATGTCTTCACAGTCTATGGTGATATAACGTCTTTGCACCCTTGTTAGTAATTTGGGTCTTTGTGCTTTCTCTGTTAGTCTCAGTAGAGGATATCAACTTAACTGATTTTTTTCCCTAAAGAAGCTCCTTGTTGTTTCATTGTTTGTTTTTATTTTCTCTACTGCTTGTTGTTTTCAATTTTATTGATTTTTTTCTCTTTCTTATTTTATTCTTTCTGTTTGATATGAGTTTATTTTGCTCTTTTTATTAAACTAAAAGTTTATTATTAATTTTAAACATTCCTTCTTTTTCAAATCAAGCACTGAATGGTATAAATTTACAGCTGAGTACTATTTTCTCTCTCTCACAAATTTTGATATGTTCAAATATTATCTTTTTTTTCCTTGGGAATTCTTCTTTGAAGCAGGGATTATTTAGGAATGTCTTACTGAATATTCAAGTCTTTTGAAATTTTTCTGTTAGCTTTCTGTTATCCATTTCCAATCTAATTCCATTTTGATTAGAGAACATCCTCTGAGAAACTGAAACTGTTAGTTGCTCAGTCGTGTCCAACTCTTTGTGACCCCATGGAGTGTAGCCCACCTGGCTCCTCTGTCCATGNATTAGAGAACATCCTCTGAGAAACTGAAACTGTTAGTTGCTCAGTCGTGTCCGACTCTTTGTGACCCCATGGAGTGTGGCCCACCTGGCTCCTCTGTCCATGGGATTTTCCAGACAAGGATACTGGAGTGGGTTACAGTTTCCTCTTCCAGGGGATCTTCTTGATCCAGGGATAGAACCCAGTTCTCCTGCACTACAGGCAGATTATGAGAACATACTCTATCTGGTCTTAATTATTTTGTATTTGTTAACACTTGTTTAATCCCCGGGATACATGGCTTGTCTTGGTCAATGTTCCAAGTGAACTTGGAAAAAAAGTATTATCATGGGTTTTGTAAAAGTCAAATGGATCTAGTGGTTGATGATGCTTTTCAGTTTTTCTGTATCCTTGCTAATTTTCCATCTACTCATTCTAATAATTTACTGAGACAAGGGTGTTGAAATCTCAAACTACAGTTCTGAATTTGTCTTCTCATCCCTTCAGTTCTCTCCTTTTTGTTTCATGCATTCTGAGGCTGTGCTTTGGCACATAAATATTTAAGATTGTTATGTGTTCCTGGTAAATTTACTTCACCATTATGTAATGTTCCTTTCTGTGTCTGGTAAGTTTATTTGCTCTGAAGTCTATTTTGTCTGATATCAGTATAGTCATTCCAACTTCCTTCACATTTATACTTGTATGGTGTATCTTTTCATATTCTTTTACTTTTAATCATCTCTATAATTATATTTAAAGTAATTTTTTATAAATAGCATAAAGTTGGGTCATGTTTTTCTTCTTTTTTTTTTTTTTTTTTAAAAAAAAAAGAACCTAGAACCTATTATATGGAGTGAAACGAGTCAGGCTGTATTCTAACACATATACACGGAATCTAGAAAAATGGTACTGAAGAATTTATTTACAGGGCAACAGTGGAGAAACAGACATAGAGAATAGACTTATGGACATGGGGAGAGGGAAGGAGAGTGTGAGGTGTATGGAGAGAGTAACATGGAAACTTACATTACCATATGCAAAATAGATAGCCAGGGGGAATTTGCTGTATGGATCAGGAAATTCAAACAGGGGCTCTGTATCAACTTAGAGGGGTGGAATGGGGCAGGAGATGGGAGGGAGGTTCAAAAGGGAGAGAATATATGTACACCTATGGCTGATTCATATTGAGGTTTTATAGAAAACAGTAAAATTCTATAAAGCAATTATCCTTCAATAAAAAACTAATTAAAAATACATTTTAATCTCTTTTTTGTTGTTGCTGTTTATTTGCTAAGTCACATCTGACTCTCTGCGACCTCATGCACTGCAACACCAGGCTCCCCTGTCCTTCACTATCTCCCAGAGTTTGCTCAGACTCATGTCCATTGAGTCAGTGATGCCATCCAACCATCTGTCCTCTGCTGCCCCCTTCTCCTTTTGACTTCAGTGTTTCCTAGCAGCAGGATGTTTTCCAATGAGTGGGCTCTTCTCATCAGGTGGCCACAGTATTACTGGAGCTTCAACTTCAGCATCAGTCCTTCCAATAAATATTTAGGGTTGATTTTCTTTAGGATTAGCTAGTTTGATTTGCTTGCTGTCCAAGGGACTCTGGAGAGTCTTTTCCAGCAGAGCAAACCTAATTTCTTTTAGTTAGCATTTTAAGGCCATTTTTGTTGGGTATAATTCTTGGTATGCTTGGAATTGGGTCTACCATTTTATTAATTGATTTATATTTATTTCTTCTATTATTTGTTCCTCTGTTTCTCCATTTCCAGCTTCTTTGAAGTTATTTGATGAATATTTCCACTATTCTGTTTTACTTTCTTTTTCAACCTATTTCTTTGTACAGGATTTTAGTGGTTGCTCTCGAGATTATAATAAGCATGCTTAACTTTTCTCAGTCAACTTAAAATCAGTAGTTTATTACTTCAAGTAGGATGTAGAAACTTAACAGCCATTTAGGGTCCTGTGCTCCCCTCCCACTAATGATATAATATCTTTTCTATTACATTCTGCATACACTGAAAATCATATAAGTCAGTGTTATAATTTTTGCTTTCTGCTATCAAACATATTTTTAAAAAATTCAAGAGAAAAACAGTATGTTATCCTTACCAAACTATTTTCCTTCTATTGTGATTAATTTGCTCCTTACCATCCAATTCCCCTCTCATATCACCTCCTTTACTCTGTTGAACTTCCTTTAGCAGATCCTTTATACCAGGTCTGTTGACACTGCATTCTTTCAATTTTCCTTTATCTGTTAATGTCTCTGTTTCACTTTCAATTATGGATGACATTTTTGCATGATATAGAATTCTAGGTGTTTTATTTCCTCCCAACGCTTTGAAAGTGCTATTCTACTTCCTTCCAGATTCCAATTTTTTTCTTATCAGAAATATGATCATTCAGATCATTGTTGCCCTATAAATAATGCAGTATTTTCTATAAAAATACAAGATTTTTTCTTTGTTTTAGTTTTGAAGAATTTAAGTGATATGTCTGTGTGGGAATTTCTTTGGGTATATTCTGTTTAAGGATGGTAGCATTTCTTGAATCTGTAAGGGTATGTCTTGCCCTAAATTTGGGGAGTTTTCTGCTACTATTTCTTCAGATATTTCCCAGAATAATGCTTTCTTCCCTCTCCCTTTATGTTTCTAATGATACAAAATTTAAAGCTTTTGGCAATGCACCACAAATCCTTGAGGTTCTGGTCATAATTTGTAATCATTTCCCGCTTTATCATTCAGATTAGATAATTTTTAGTACTCATCTTAAAGTTCACTTCTTGTTTTGTTATTTCCTTTCAGTATTGAGTCTGTCCAGTAAGTTTCAAACTTTAAATACCTTTTTTCAATTCTAGAATTCCCTGGTTTTTATTTATTTATTTTTTATTTCTTTGTTGAGACTTATCTTTTTCCATTCATTTTAATAGTCTTTGACCTTACTTCCTGTTGGATTTTTTAAATAGTTGCTTTAAAGTCTTTGTTAGATAATCCCAAACATCTGTGTCATCTCAGTGTTGGCATCCCTTTGTTGCCTTTTCACACAAATTGACATTTCCTGGTTCTTCATATGCCATGTAATTTTGGATTGCATCCTGGACATTTTGAATATTATGCTAAGATTCTCTGGGTCTTGTTTAACTCTCTGGAGACTGTTGCTATTTTTGTTGTTGTTGTTTTAGCAGGCAATTGAACTGACTTTTTTCATATTGCAAGTTCTGACAAGCCTTATGGGAATTATGGTCCCAATGTTACTTCCTTCATCAATTCCTTTGCAATATTGTTTGTATTTGTCCTATATGTGTGGGCTTCCCTGATGGCTCAGATGGTAAAGAATCTGCCTGCAATGCAGGAGACCTGGGTTTGATCCTTGGGTTGGGAAGATTCCTTGGAGAAAGGAATGGCTACCCACTCCAGTATTCTTGCCTGGAGAATTCAAGGACAGAGGAGCCCGGTGGGATTCATGGAATCTCAAAGAGTCAGACAGGACTGAGTGACCAGCCCTTTCACTTCACCTCATGGTGTATGCCACCACGTGGCCATTCTTACTCCTGGGTAGTGATCTATCTTGTAGTTCGGTTCTCAAAGTTAATGGAACACTATTTTCTGTCAAAGCTCTACATGGGCATACTGGGAGTATACCCAATAGTTAATAGACTTTTTTTTTTTTTTCTGGTTACCCTTCGACTCTTTCTTCTCTTTGACATCCCTGGAATGTTTTCTGTTTCTCTGTGACTCCTCTTTTTAGTTTAGCTAGAAAGCTTGGACTTTATTTTACCAGTTCTATCATGTACAGCTTGCAACTGTAGTCATGTCCTGAGTCTAGATGCAGCAGGAAAAAAGAGAGGGAAAAGCAATAGGTGCTCCCCTGACACACACACTCTTAGGTCCTCAGCTCTTCTGATTTGCAAGGAAGCTTCAAATTCCCCACTGTGTGTCTCCAAACCATCATTTTGGGCTTCCCTGTTGGTGCTAGTGGTAAAGAACCCTCCTGCCAATGCAAGTTAGACACAAGAGACTCGGGCTCGATCCCTGGTTTGGGAAGATCGCCTGGAGGAGGGCATGGCAACCCACTCCAGTATTCTTGCCTCGGGAATCCCATGGACAGAGTAGCCTGGTGGGTTACAGTCCATGGGGTCACAAAGAGTCGGACACGACTGAAGTGACTTAGCACGCACACAGGCAAACCAGCACTGTAGCTACTGTTTTCACTGTCATCAGTTGTACTAGATCACTTGAGGACTACAGGAAGAAGCAAAGATAAAAATAAAACAACACATGAGTTGTTTTTCTTTTTTTTTAAATCCCATTCCCTCTGACTGTTAGAAGATCCCTTTCTCATCTTGCAAGTCAAAATCTGAGAGCTTCTTCTGAAACTCTATCAGCCTGCAAGAATTCCTGCTTCTGGCTTGCAGGCTGCATTGAGACTAGGTTTAGAAATATCAGAGACAGAAAATAATACGGTATTGGTGGTTTAGTGGCTCTTTGATTTCTGATCTTCTTTCTAATTTGCCGGCTACTGTTTACATTTCAGATTTCCCAACTAGCTGCTCATGCATTCTGTCTATGTTTTATAGCTGCATTCAGTGGGAAAATGTACTTATTCAATTTCACCAGACCCAAGAACCCAAATAAACTTTTCTGCAATCACATCAGAGTGCTGATATGCCCAAGGAAAATCTCCAAAGCTGGCATTAGCAAAATGTGACAGTTGGACACTGCAACCTGAGTTTACTCTTGTGACTTCTGTTTTCATATGTGATCGTCACTTGTTATACCTGATCTCTCTGCACTGGCTCCGGAGTAGTGTCCTGTTGCTGCTGCTGCTGCTGCTAATTCAAATCAGTCATGTCTGACTCTGTGCGACCCCATAGACGGCAGCCCACCAGGCTCCCCTGTCCCTGGGATTCTCCAGGCAAGAACACAGGAGTGGGTTGCCATTTCCTTCTCAATGCATGAAAGTGAAAAAGTGAAAATGAGGTCACTCAGTCATATCTGACTCTTAGCGACCCCATGGGCTTCAGCCTACCAGGCTCCTCCGTCCATGGGATTTTCCAGGCAAGAGTACTAGACTGGGGTGCCATTGCCTTCCCCGGGGAATAATGTCCTCAGTTCAGTTCAGTTCAGTTCAGTTGCTCAGTCGTGTCCGACTCTTTGCGACCCCATGAATCACAGCACGCTAGGCCTCCCTGTCCATTACCAACTCCAGGAGTTCACTCACACTCACATCCATCGAGTCAGTGATGCCTTCCAGCCATCTCATCCTCTGTCGTCCCCTTCTCCTCCTGCCCTCAATCCCTCCCAGCATCAGAGTCTTTTCCAATGAGTCAACGCTTCCCATGAGGTGGCCAAAGTACTGGAGTTCAGCTTTAGCATCATTACTTCCAAAGAAATCCCAGGGCTGATCTCCTTCAGAATGGACTGGTTGGATCTCCTTGCAGTCCAAGGGACTCTCAAGAGTCTTCTCCAACACCACAGTTCAAAAGCATCAATTCTTCGGCGCTCAGCCTTCTTCACAGTCCAACTCTCACATCCATACACGACCACAGGAAAAACCATAGCCTTGACTAGTCAGACCTTAGTCGGCAGAGTAATGTCTCTGCTTTTGAATATGCTATCTAGGTTGGTCATAACTTTTCTTCCAAGGAGTAAGCGTCTTTTAATTTCATGGCTGCATTCACCATCTGCAGTGATTTTGGAGCCAAAAAACCCTTCACCAAAAATGCGTTTTCCCTAAATTTTTCATGGGACACTTGAAACATATTTGGAATATTTATGTAAAATTCTATGAAAAGTCCAGGTCGAGAAAATGGGAAGACGAACTACAGATTTAAATAACATATTTGCAAAAGATACATTTTTGCATATTCAAAATATGCAAGTAACTCTTAAAAGTCAACAATAAGAAAAAATTCGAATAAAAAAAGCCCTCAAAACTTTACAAACACCTAACCAAGGAATACATAGAGATGGAAAACAAGCATATGAAAAGAGAATCCACATCATGTGTTGCCAAGGAAATACAACTTAAAACAACAGTTATTTAACTTATATGCAGGGTATAACATGAGAAACGCTGGACTGGAAGAAGCACAAGCTGGAATCAAGATTGCCAGGAGAAATATTCATAACCTCAGATATGCAGATGATACGACCCTTATGGCAGAAAGTGAAGAGGAACTAAAAAGCCTCTTGATGAAAGTGAAAGAGGAGAGTGGAAAAGTTGGCTTAAAGCTCAACATTCAGAAAACGAAGATCATGGCATCTGGTCCCATCACTTCATGGCAAATAGATGGGGAAACAGTGGAAACAGTGTCAGACTTTATTTTTGAGGGGCTCCAAAATCACTGCAGATGGTGATTGCAACCATGAAATTAAAAGACGCTTAGAGTTTTGACCAAACTAGATAGCATATTAAAAAGCAGAGACATTACTTTGTCAACAAAGGTCTGTCTAGTCAAGGCTATGGTTTTTCCAGTGGTCATGTATGGATGTGAGAGTTGGACTGTGAAGTAAGCTGAGTGCTGAAGAATTGATGCTTTTGAACTGTGGTGCTGGAGAAGACTCTTGAGAGTCCCTTGGACTGCAAGGAAATCCAACCAGTCCATCCTAAAGGAGATCAGCCCTGGGTGTTCTTTGGAAGGCCTGATTCTAAAGCTGAAACTCCAGTATTTTGGCCACCTCATGTGAAGAGTTGACTCATTGGAAAAGACTCTGATGCTGGGAAGGATTGGAGGCAGGAGGAGAAGGGGACGGCAAAGGATGAGATGGTTGAATGGCATCACCAATTCGATGGATGTGAGTTTGGGTGAACTCCAGGAGTTGGTGATGGACAGGGAGGCCTGGTGTGCTGCAAAGCTTGGGAGCGCAAAGAGTCGGACATGACTGAGCTACTGAACTGACTGACCTGACTGACCTGACTGACTGAGATACTATTACATGCTTATTAGAATGGCTAAAATCCAAAACACTGGAAACATGAAATAATAGTGAGGATGTGGAGCAAGAGGAACCCTCATTTATACCTGAAGGGAATGTAAAATGGTACAGCTATTTTGGAAGACTCTTTGGCAGGATCTTACAAAATTATATATATATCTCTTCCATGTGATCCAGCAAAGGAGCTGAAACCTTATGTCTGCACAAAACCCTGAATATAGGTGTTTATCAGTTCAGTTCAGTTCAGTTCAGTTCATTTGCTCAGTCGTGTCCAACTCTTTGAGACCCCATGAACCACAGCACACCAGGCCTCCCTGTCCATCACCAACACCCAGACTTTACCCAAACTCATGTCCATTGAGTCGGTGATGCCATCCAACTATCTCATCCTCTGTCGTCCCCTTCTCCTCCCACCTTCAATCTTTCCCAGCATCAGTGTCTTTTCAAATGAGTCAGCTCTTTGCATCAGGTGGCTAAAGTATTGGAGTTTCAGCTTCAGCATCAGTCCTTCCAATGAACACCCAGGACTGATCTCCTTTAGAATGGACTGGTTGGATCTCCTTGCAGTCCAAGGGACTCTCAAGAGTCTTTTCCAACACCACAGTTCAAAAGCATCAATTCTTTGGCTCTCAGCTTTCTTTACAGTCCAACTTTCACATCCATACATGATTACTGGAAAAACCATAGCCTTGAGTAGACAGATCGTTGTTGACAAAGTATTATCTCTGCTTTTTAATATGCTGAATAGGCTGGTCATAACTTTCCTTCCAAGGAGTAAGCGTCGTTTAATTTCATGGCTGCAATCACCATCTGCAGTGATTTTGGAGCCCAAAGAAATTCAGTCAGCCACTGTTTCCACTGTTTCCCCATCTATTTCCCATGAAGTGATGGGACCAGATGCCATGATCTTCATTTTCTGAATGTTGAGCTTTAAGCCAACTTTTTCACTCTCCTCTCACTTTCATCAAGAGGCTCTTTAGTTCTTCTTCACTTTCTGCCATAAGGGTGGTGTCATCTGCATATCTGGGGTTATTGATATTTCTCCCGGCAATCTTGATTCCAGCCTGTGCTTCTTCCAGCCCAGCCTTTCTCATGATGTGTTCTGCATATAAGTTAAATAAGCAGGGTGACAATATACAGCCTTGACGTACTCCTTTTCCTATTTGGAACCAGTCTGTTGTTCCATGTCCAGTTCTGACTGTTGCTTCCTGACCTGCATGCAGGTTTCTCAAGAGGCAGGTCAGGTGGTCTGGTATTCCCATCTCTTGAAAAATTTTCCACAGTATATTGTGATCCACACAGTTAAAGGCTTTGGCATAGTCAATAAAGCAGAAATAGATGTTTTTCTGGAACTCTCTTGCTTTTTTGTTGATCCCATGGATGTTGGCAATTTGATCTCTGGTTCCTCTGTCTTTTCTAAAACCAGCTTGAACATCTGGAGGTTCATGGTTCACATATTGCTGAAGCTTGAAGAATTTTGAGCCTTACTTTACTAGCATGTGAGATGAGGTGTTTTCAGCAGCTTTATTTACAATTGCTGAAACTTGAAAGCAACCAAAATGCCCTTTAGTAGTAGGTGAAAGGATAAATAAACTGGTACCTTTAGACAATGGAATATTATTCAGCGCTAAAAGAAGTGAGCTATCAGGTCATGAAAAGACATGGAGGAACCTTAAATGCTCATTATTAAATAAAAGAAGTGAGTCTGAAAAGGCCACATATTTTATGAACCCAACCATATAACATTCTGAAAGTGAAGTTACTCAGGTGTGTCCGACTCTTTGTGACCCCACAGCCTGTAGCCCACCAGATTCCTCCATCTATGGGATTTTCCAGGCAAGAATACTGGCGTGGGTTGCCATTTACTTCTCCTGGGGATCTTCCTGACCTAGGGATTGAACCCAGGTCTCCCACATTATAGGCAGACGCTTTATTATCTGAGCCACCAGGGAAGCCTTATAACATTCTGGAAAAGGCAAACTTAAGGATGCAGTACAAGTATCAGTGGTCACTAGGGAATGAGACAGGGAAGGATGAATAGGCAGAGTAGGAAGGTCAAGAGAGAAATTCTCTTGGGTGATTATGATGTATCAGCATAGGTTCATCAATTGTAACAAATGTACCACTCTAATAGGGGATGTTGATAATGAAGGAGGCGGTGCCGGTGCAGGGTCAGGGGTATATAGGAAATTGCTATACTTTTCTCTCAGTTTTGCTGTGAACTTAAAACTTCTCTAAAAAAATAAATCCTACAGAAAAAATTAAATTCTGATGTGTGCTACAAAATAGATGAATCTTGAAGATATTATACTAAGTGAAATAAGCTAGATACAAAATGACAAATATTGTACGAGTCCACTTATGTGAAGTACAGATAGTAAATTCAAAAAGACAGAAGTAAAACACCTGGGGCTGGAGGGAGATGGGTATGGGGAATTATTGTTTAACTGGTAAAGAGTGTCGGTATGGGATGATGAAAAAGCTCTGGAAATGAATAAGGATGGTCTTTACAAAAAAGTGCTAATGCATTTAATGTTGCTGAATTGCATACTTAACAGTGGTTGATTCATGTTGATGTATGGCAAAAACCATCACAATATTGTAAAGTAATTATCCTTCAATTAAAATAAATAAATAAAACTTTAAAAAAGTTACATTGGAAATGCTGAATTAAAAAATGGTTTTTGTACACTCGTGGTGAATTCATGTCAATGTTTGGCAAAACCAATACAGTAACGTAAAGTAAACTAAAGTTAAAATAAAAATTAAAAAAAAAAAGGTTTAAAAGGTAAATTTTTGTTATGTATACTTTACCACAATCAAAACTAAAATGTGAAAACTGTTTAAATTTTTTAAAGTATATTGTTAAATAAAGGTAGTAGGGAGAAAGTGATACATAATTAAATCATGAGTTGGGAAACTATGGCCCACCAACGAGCCCAGCCATACCAATTCTTTCATTTATTGTCTGTGGTTGTTTTTATACTATAGCAGCAGAGTGGAGTAGTTATAAGGAAGGCTGGCCTTCAATGCCTGCAATATTTATTATCTGACCTTTACAGACAAAGCTTGAACTAGACGATCTATACCATAAGGTATAGATCATCACGGTTATCTTGGGATTCCCTGACCTCCCATCTCTCAACGGAAGCATATTTTCTGCAGAGAAAATCCTCCAGCATAATGGAATGTCCTTCCATTCACTTTCCAAAGTCTGAATTTCATTCCTTTATAAATGTTACTGATAGGATAACTATTATTTTTCAGGCATTGTGCCCATGCTTGGATACATGCTAAAAAAAGACAGATGTTCCTGCCTTCACGAAGTTGTAAATGGAATCCAGTTTTGGTAGATAGTGGAAAGCAGTCTCTTTCTAACAACCTCTTATTTGGTTGGGCAACATAGACCAAATCCAGCACCTCCCCTACATTGTAGCATGTCTGATCAGAAAACATTTTTCATGCTTTTCTAGAATCTTCTTTTTCCAGCTAACCTTTTTCCTTCTTCATTAATGATCAAGGAATGATTCTAAAAATGCAAGTCATGTCACCAGTATGTGTGCTTGATGTGTCATTTTGCATTATCTGTACACGTCATCCAGAAGGTATCAATACACGTAATTTGTTGGTGTATTTGCTTAGAACAGATATAGGACATTATACCTGATAATGAATAAAAAAAAGTACTAGTTTCAGAACTTGAGAGACATTTTTCAATACAAATGGTAGCATTTCCATTTACTTCATAGAGAATGAACATGATTGTTCTTAAAAAGAAGTAGATGTGAAGTAATATCATACAAAATTTAAAATCAGTTATTCCAAAATTGGGGGATAAGTGTATCAAAACTGTCAAGTAGCAAAAACACTGAGTTAAAATTTTTTCAACTAATTGATTTGTCTAATTCCATGAACTATGGTGAAAGTTTTCTGGATATTTCCTAGACTTCTTTTATTGTCATTTTCTTCTCAACCATAACGTGATGGTATTTTCTCTCTAGACCATGTCCATAATACAAATCTGAAACAAATTAAAGCACGTTTTAATTTCAAAAGTGTTACAAAGGGAAATAAATAGAAACGTATTAAGGATAATGCATAGGAAGTCTAGAAATCTTTTTGTTGGAGTGTTGGAGTCTAGATAAGTGAGACTATGATTTATTTACTGATTCAAAGTTTACAAAAATACTGACTATAATCTGGAATGATAAAAACTCAGTGTTAAGTAAAATTTTGATTAAAAAAATATTGTAGGAGACAACTGAAATGTGTCATCTCTACGTGCTGTGTTGTCTGCAGTGGCTGATGAGGTCTCTGGTTCTAGGTAGTCGCATTTTCAGAATTTAAGGACTTTTTTGGACACCTTTGCAGGTTGATTTTGTGGAAAACAAAGTACATGATGTTAAGTTTCTTCAATATTTTGATCTTGAGACTTCTTCAAGAATTCTCAGCACCATTCCATGTTCTATTCTGCACCCAGTTGTAACCAGTGACAGAGCTAAACACTGTCAGATTTTGAGAGGTGAAAATTGGACAAATTGCTTCTAATATTTCTGTTTTGTCAAATTTTACTCATCGTATCATTTGCACTGTATACAGAACTATTTCTTTTTTTATAATTGTCAACCAGTTATCTAGTGGATTTTATACTGATAGTCCAAGAGAATTAATCAGAATTATGTAGCTTCATATGTAAACTCATTTGTTTTTACAAAAACACTTCAGGTCAGTTCTGTTCAGTCACTCAGTAGTGTCTGACTCTTTGCAACCCCGTGAATTGCAGCACGCCAAGCCTCCCTGTCCATCACCAACTCCCAGAGTTCACCCAGACTCATGTGCATCAAGTTGGTGATGCCATCTAGCCATCTCATCCTCGGTTGTCCCCTTTTCCTCCTGCCCCCAATCCCCCCAGCATTAGGGTCTTTTCCAATGAGTCAACTCTTCACATGAGGTGGCCAAAGTATTGGAGTTTCAGCCTCAGCATCAGTCCTTCCAATGAATACCCGGGACTGGTCTCCTTTAGGATGGACTGGTTGGATTTCCTTGCAGTCCAAGGGACTCTCAAGAGTCTTCTCCAACACCACAGTTCAAAAGCATCAATTCTTTGGTGCTCAGCTTTCTTTATAACCCAACTCTCACATCCATACATGACCACTGGAAAAACAATAGCCCTGACTGGATGGACCTTTGTTGGCAAAATATTATATCTGCTTTTTAATATGCTATCTAATTTGGTCAAAACTTTCCTTCCAAGGAGTAAGCGTCTTTTAATCTCATGGCTGCAATCACCATCTGCAGTGATTTTGGAGCCCAAACAATAGTCTGACACTGTTTCCCCATCTGTTTCCCATGAAGTGATGGGACCAGATGCCATGATCTTCATTTTCTGAATGTTGAGCTTTAAGCCAAAATTTTTCACTCTCCTCTTTTACTTTCATCTAGAGGCTTTTTAGTTCCTCTCACTTTCTGCCATGAGGGTGGTGTCATCTGCATATTTGAGGTTATTGATATTTCTCCTGGCAATCTTGATTCCAGCCTGTGCTTCTTCCAGCCCAGCCTTTCTCATGATGTACTCTGCATATAAGTTAAATAAGCAGGGTGACAATATACATCCTTGACGTGCTCCTTTTCCTGTTTGGAACCAGTCTGTTGTTCCATGTCCAATTCTAACTGTTGCTTCCTGACCTGCATATAGCTTTCTCGAAAGGCAGGTCAGGTGGTCTGTTATTCCCATCTCTTTCAGAATTTTTCACGGTTTATTGTGATCCACACAGTCAAAGGCTTTGGCATAGTCAATAAAGCAGAAATAGATGTTTTTCTGGAACTCTCTTGTTTTTTTCCATGATCCACCGGATGTTGGCAATTTGATCTCTGGTTCCTCTGCCTTTTCGAAAAGCAGTTTGAATATCTGGAAGTTCACGGTTTACGTATTGCTGAAGCCTGGCTTGGAGAATTTTGAGCGTTACTTGACTTGCGTGTGAGATGAGTGCAATTGTGCAGTAGTTTGAGCATTCTTTGGCATTGCCTTTCTGTGGGATTGGAATGAAAAGTGACCTTTTCCAGTCCTGTGGCCACTGCTGAGTTTTCCAAATTTGCTGGCATATTGAGTGCAGCACTTTCACAGTATCATCTTTCAGGATTTGAAATAGCTCCACTGGAATTCCATCACCTCCACCAGCTTTGTTCATAGTGATGCTTTCTAAGGCCCACTTGACTTCACATTCCAGGATGTCTGGCTCTAGGTGAGTGATCACACCATTGTGATTATCTGGGTCATGAAGTCTTTCTTGTACAGTTCTTCTGTGTATTCTTGCCACCTCCTCTTAATATCTTCTGATTCTGTTAGGTCCATACCATTTCTGTCCTTTATTGAGCCTATCTTTGCATGAAATGTTCCTTGGTATCTCTAATTTTCTTGAAGAGATTTCTAGTCTTCCCCATTCTGTTCTTTTCCTCTATTTCTTTGCATTGATCACTGAGGAAGGCTTTCTTATCTCTTCTTGCTATTCTTTGGAACTCTGCATTCAAATGGGCATATCTTTGCTTTTCTCCTTTGCTTTTCGCTTCTCTTCTTTTCACAGCTATTTGTAAGGCCTCCTCAGATAGCCATTTTTCTTTTTTGCATTTCTTTTCCCTGGGGATGATCTTGATCCCTGTCTCCTGGACAGTGTCACAAACCTCATTCCATAGTTCATCAGGTACTCTGTCTATCAGATCCAGTCCCTTAAATCTACTTCTCACTTCCACTGTATAATCATAAGGGATTTGATTTAGGTCATACCTGAATGGTCTAATGGTTTTCCTTACTTTCTTCAATTTGAGTCTGAATTTGGCAATAAGGAGTTCATGATCTGAGCTACGGTCAGCTCCCAGTCTTGTTTTTGCTGACTGTATAGAGCTTCTGCATCTTTAGCTATAAAGAGTATAATCATCTGATTTTGGTGTTGACCATCTGGTGATGTCCATGTGTAGAGTCTTCTCTTGTGTTGTGGGAAGAGTGTGTTTGCTATGACCAGTGAGTTCTCTTGCCAAAATTCTATTAGCCTTTGCCCTGCTTCATTCCATATTCCAAGGCCAAATTTGCCTGTTACTCCAGGTGTTTCTTGGCTTCCTACTTTTGCATTCCAGTCCCCTATAATGAAAAGGACATCTTTTTTGGATGCTAGTTCTAAACAGTCTTGTAGGTCTTCATGGATCCATTCCACTTCAGCTTCTTCAGCGTTAATGGTTGGGGCATAGGCTTGGATCACCATGATATTGAATGATTTGCCTTGGAAACAAACAGAGATCATTCTGTCATTTTTGAGATTGCATCCAAGTACTGCATTTCAGACTCTTTTGTTGGCCGTGATGGCTACTCCATTTCTTCTAAGGGATTCCTGCCTGAGAGGAGCAACCCCACGTCCAAGGAGTGGTGGCAGTGCCAGTGCAGGAGGGCTGAAAGGAGCTACTCCACCTTCAAGGTCAGGAGGGGTGACCTCGTCCAAGGTAAGGAGCAGTGGCTGCATTTTGCTGTAGCAGCCATGAAGAGGTACCCCACGCCCAAGGTAAGAGAAACCCAAGTGAGACAGTAGGTGTTGCAAGAGGGCATCGGAGGGCAGACACACTGAATCCATAATCACAAAAAACTAGTCAATTTGATCACACGGACCACAGTCTTGTCTAACTCAGTGAAACTAAGTCATGCTGTGTGGGGCCACCCAAGACAGGTGGGTCATGGTGGAGAGGTCTGACAGAATGTGGTCCACTGGAGAAGGGAATGGAAAACCACTTAAGTAGTCTTGCCTTGAGAACCCCATGGACAGTATGAAAAGGCAAAATGATAGGATACTGAAAGAGGAACTCCCCAGGTCAGTGGGTGCCCAGTAAGCTACAGGAGATCAGTGGAGAAATAACTCCAGAAAGAATGAAGGGATGGAGCCAAAGCAAAAACAATACCCAGTTGTGGATGTGACTGGTGATAGAAGCAAGGTCCAATGCTGTAAAGAGCAATATTGCATAGGAACCTGGAATGTCAGGTCCATGAATCAAGGCAAATTGGAAGGGGTCAAACAGGAGATGGCAAGAGTGAATGTCGACATTCTAAGAATCAGCGAACTAAAATGGACCAGAATGCGTGAATTTAACTCAGATGACCATTATATCTACAAAAACACTTATTTTATAACAACTCTTCTGTTAATGAAATTCCAGCAATATATGAGATTGTAAAAGTAGGAGTCCTATCTAACAATTTTCTCACCCCACCATCAAATTAGAATAATGAATAAGGAGGAATGGGCATAATAAAAATGTAAAAATAAAGAAGAGTTCATAATACAGCTTGGAGTGGAAGTGGCAACCCACTCCAGTGTTCTTTCCTGGAGAATCCCAGGGACATGGGAGCCTGGTGGGCTGCCGTCTATGGGGTTGCACAGAGTCAGACACGACTGATATGACTTAGCAGCAGCAGCACAATGCAGTGTATTTCCTAAATATCAATTGTATTTCCTAAAACATATGCTTTCCAGAGATAATAACAGTACAATTCATCATGCTTCCTTTGGTGTCAGTGAAGTTCAGAGGCAAACATAGTTTAACTGTAAATGAAGTTAACCCTGTCATTTGGCTACCTGCATTCTTCTCTTTCCCTTATATCTTATTTGCTGATTCTTTTCCCATCATATTATTAGGCTTGCTATTGTGTCTTTTCCTGAGTTGACTTAAATCATTTTGTAAAGAATAAGACAGAAAAATTCAATGTAGAAAAAACATACAATGCAGTATCATCACAAGAACAGGATCTGGAGGCCATGAGATCAACCATTTAGGTTTTACTTTGACAACTATTCCCAGCTGTGAGTTTTATCAAGACTAAAGTTGCCTTTCTTCAGACAAACAACAGTAGGAATTTCGTACAAAATACTCTGAAGGATGACCTCAGAACACTTACAGAATATTTTAGAGAATTAACACAAACAGAAAAGCACCAAAGCAAAATCCTACGGCCCTATTGGTATCTTACCTGATTTCATTACCTGGGTAAGAACCTATTCATCAACAAGTAACCAGGAATGGAAAACTTTGCAAGTGAATAATAGTAAAACCAAGAATAACCCATTTTATTCCAATATTTTTGTAACTTCTACCTTTTTGTGTGTTAGACATAAACAATGGCAATGTAATAACCTTGAAAGTAAACTAAAACAGTGGGTTAAGCAAGGTAGTTGTACGACTTTATAGTCAAAATGATGATGGTTCAAATCTTGGTGTATCTTTTATTTGTCTTATGATCCTGGAGACTTTTCAACCCTTGAAAGTAAGTTTTCTCATGGTACTGTAGAGATAATAACAATAGCTACCTTCATAAAGTTGTCATGAGAATGAAGTGAGGGGATAGATATATAGATAGACATGTATTAGACTATCACAATTATAAGTGGTCAATAGTATTAGCAGCAATTATCACTCTTTGTAAATACCACTGTTTTTCTAGTGGAATCTAATGATGTTATTTTGGGGTGCAAAAAATGAGTCCATGTGAATAATGACCAGGATGACCACACGTGAGTTTTACAGATCAAGGGACCACACAGGTCAGGGGCTGTTCACTTTGCACTCAGCTGGGGCTTTCAGAACAATCGACTGGAGTGTTGTCCCCAGTTTAGTAGACAACCAGACCACAGGACAGGGGAGACTAACTTCTCCTGAACTCAGGTCTCTGAGAGAGCTCTGATACCTTTAAAATCAAATAGTATCTGGCAACAATGTCTGCAAACAATTCCAATAATTTACAAAAAAAAAATCAAAAGAACTAGTTTTTATTGTGTCTTTCCCAAGAGTTTTCTGTAATTATGAGTTCAGAATTACATGTTTTATTTCAAAGTTGTCTGGTTCCTGTAATTGTTGCTTTTCGGCATGGCTGTAGAGCCATTAAAAGACCTTTACCTGTCCACCCTCAGGGTCCCTACCTTTCTCTGCACACTCTTTCCCATCCTCTCCTTAACATCTCGGATCCTGTAAATGTAAGGTTGGAAGCTAGAGTTACCCTCTTGCATTAAAAGCAGATGTAAGCATCTTCCCTGCTAACGATTCCTGGCCAATATCCTTTCAGAAAGAAATGTTCCCATCTGAGCTCACAGGCGAGCCATTTCTCAATATTCAATCACTGGTGCTGTTTTACCTTCATGGTCATTGTGTAACTGTAGCATTCATAATTCTAGAAACATCTGTGGAGAACTTGAGTGTGAGAGGTGCAACCCAAAACTCAATAGTATTCTTTCTAGGAATATCACTAATTAGTTTCACAGAAAATGAATATCTAGCAACTGAAAGTAGAAAAAAATTTGGAAAGATTCACTGAGCAGAGAAAACTCTCAGAAACCTTCTTTTAAAAAAATAGAGGAAAAGCTTTTTTTTTTTGTAATTGGAGGTTAATTACTTTACAGTATTGTATTGGTTTTGCCATACATCAACATGAATCTGCCACAGGTATACACGTGTTCCCCATCCTGAACCCCCCTCCCTCTTCCCTCCCCGTACCATCCCTCTGGGTCGTCTCTGCACCAGCCCCAAGCATCCAGTATCATGCATCGAACCTGGACTGGCTATTCGTTTCATATATGATATTATACATGTTTCAATGCCATTCTCCCAAATCATCCCACCCTCGCCCTCTCCCACAGAGTCCAAAAGACTAGTTATTGGATGCCATGCAATATGACAAACAGGTCCAGCTGTTAAGTAAGAAGTTCCCATCACAAATCCACAGATTATTAACTAACGCTGCAGAACAGACTTGGCTACTTACAGGAAGCTGTGACTCTTATGTACGCTTTCTTAACAGTAAAAAAGAGAGTAAACTCTATTTTGCAATGATCAGTTAGCTCACAGCTGGGTTTAATAATGAGGGAGTTTGGTATATCCGATGTAGAATGTTAAGACAAACCCAGGAAGACTGATTTCACTGACATGCTTGACCAGAGGCAACAGATAAAGACTTTGGGCAAATATGTATTTCCTTTGAGTTCCAGAGCCTAGGGAAAAGGCTATGTTATAGAAACTACACTAATTTAAGGGAATATTTTAGTCACACATCAACACTTTCTACTTCTTTCTCATGATTTTTCTTATTGAAAGAATTGGAATATGCCAAAGGGCACCAAATATCTCAGGAAAAGAAGAAAGACAGGTATATGTATACATATAGCTGATTCACTTTGCTGTGTAGCAGAAACTAACAAATTGTAAAGCAACTAAGCTCCAGTAAAAAATAAATAAATTTAAAAAAGAAAGATACAAGGGAAGGAATGGAGCAGGAGGACAAATAGGTAAGAAGAAAGGTTAAAAAAAAAAAAGGAAGGTAAAAAATAAAATAGGTTAAATAAAAAAATAAAATTGGTTAAAAAAAAAGGCACTGGTTTTCTTCATTTTAGGAATTTTGGTCACTAACCAGCACTCAGTGGTCACTTAAGCCTGGGTTCTATAAATCTGATTTGCAGAGTACTGTCTTAAAAATGCAGTTTTATGTTGTAGAACACACAGTAATTTGAATTACAACAGTAATTTTATATTAGAGATTCTAAGTTTCCTTAGTTTTTGACAGAGAAGAATCATAAACAGTTAATCATGTTAGTTATTTACATTTAAAAAAGTGACTCCTAATTTCTTGAAAAGTTAATCTTTCTTTAAAGAATACCCCTCACAACTCCAGCAATTTTTGCCCTCTTTTTAAAAATCTATTGACTTGTTTAGCAAAGTAAAGCTCTATCCTGACCTTTGTGAATTAGCAAAAATTATTGGAATTCTAATCAGATTGTACTTTGCTATTCTGGGTCTCAATTCCCTTATGTAGTTGACAAGCAAAATATTGTATCTTTTTTTTTTCTAATTGCCTTACACTTAGTTTTCCCTGTTTTCTTGTCAAGAGGCTTGTGCTTCTATCCCTGCTTCTGGTTCTAGGAGGACACTTGGCTGTATATCTTTTCAGTATAAACAGTGATTCGGGACCCCTGCCCCCTCCTCGTTTTCGGCAGACATAATCTAATCTGTGTATGTGACAAGACCAATTAGTCTCGCCCACTCTCCAGCCTTCTGTCCCTCCCCTGTCAGCTGCCACCCTCTTGGCACTCCATCTCTTTTAGGAAGTAGCGATGGGAGCCAAATTTCCCAACTGAATTCATTAGATGAATATGCAGGTCCAGATTGCAGAAATGTGCTCACATCCTCAAGTAGAACTCTGAATCAAGACTTCTGACTCCTTCTCTCTTGTTGCATGTAATGTTTATCAGAAGATTTCAAACTACAAAACTTCCTTGCTGGCTGGAAAGAAGGGAAGCTGCATTTGACAGGATGAGGTGAAGGCCCGTAACTGCACTGAACAAAATAATTCCAGGGAATGCCAGCCTCTATGGGGATGGGTGCAGTTGTTTTCTATAAGTGGCAATCTGCTTACTTTTGACCCTTGGAGGTGGCCTGCAGAATGCAGATGATGGAAGAGCAGGGCATGCCATTCATAATGCATGTTCAGAACACTGGCCCTGCTAGCATTTGGGTCAGTGGGAATCAGAACGGTACCTGGAGGGCAAGACTTGGAACAGCTGATGATGTACCAGACTGTGGTCCCCACAGCTGGGCATAGCAGGTGCCAAGAAAGTCTGGCCCACCACATGTTCAGGAACCCAAGAGAGAAATCCCGTATGATTGCTTCCTTTTCTTTCTGTCATCAGAAGTCATTTTCAGATTTTTAAAGTCTATTATGAATTTCTAAGTCTTTATTGAACTTGTGACAATATTGCTTCTGTTTTATCTTTCGGTTTCTTTGGCCAAGAGGCATGTGGGATCTTAGTTCCCTGACCAGGGATCAAACCCACACCCCCCACATAGGAAGGCGAAGTCTTAACCACTGGACCACCAGAGAAGTCCCAATTTATTTTAGTTTAATTTAGTTTGTTGAAGTATAGTTGATTTACAATGTTGTGTTAATTTCTGTTGTATAGCAAAGTGATTCAGTTATATACATTCTTTTTCATATTCTTTTCCATCATGGTTTATCACAGATTATTGAATATAGTTTCCTGCGCTATACAGTAGGACCCTGTGGTTTATCCATTCCATATATGCTAGTTTGCATCTGCTAATCCCAGACTTCCAATCCTTCTCTCCCACACCCATTTCCCCTTGGCAACCACAAATTTGTTCTCTATGTCTGGGCATCTGTTCCTGTTTCATATGCATCATTATTTTCAATATCATAACTGCTAAAGGAGGGTTGAACATTCTAACATGTTCATAGCTGGTAGCTTAAATTTCAAAACTGATAACTGTAAGTATCATTTCATGTTAGCTGAGAGGCAGAACATAAGTTGCTATCTCTGGGTCAGTTGCTCAAAATTAGGATTTTTAAAATATTTCACAGTGTCCATCAGTAAAACGTGAGGCTCACTGCAAATGTGCCCACTAATTAGTGTTCCTTTCAGAATAAGGTTGGTGACCTTCTATTGTTTTAACAGCACAGGCAGATTTCTTGGATTAATCAAAAGTTCCTTATCAACTCATAAATATAAATATAAGAGTGAGACAGAAATAGAGGTTGAGGAAGGAACCACGAAATAAATATCAAAGTCTTAAAGATAAATTCTCTAGGAAGTTGAGGTGACAATAAGATGCCTTTCCTTTTGTGTATCAGTTTGCCCCTCACTTCAAATTCCTGCAGAGTTTATTGTCATCTGCTTCCAAGTTATCGTGCACAGGAAGACCCGGGTATTCATGCAGGTTTCCAGGCATGTCCTTGTGACTAAGAAAATCTTGGCTTTTACACTATGGATTCTGTGTTCTCACCTGCCCTAAACAACAGACTTGAACTACTGATGGGACCAGTTAGGTGGACATTCCCAGTAACAGAGGAGGAAAATAAAAAGGGGAAGAGGGGATCCCTGGTGTCAGGAGACAGAGGCTGAGAGCACATGCATGGCTGCCTGGATATGAGGTCATCCTCCTGAAAATATTTCGGAAAGATGCCTCTTTCTCTAGTGCACCCTGACAATGGGGAATAAGACTATTCCCTTTCTCTTCTTTTTCAACAAAGTTTTAATGTTCTGATTCTCTAATTTTAGTTTAGCAAATTCCCAATATCACCTGTGCAGTAAACTTTGCTTGTAATCCCAGGACATGGGAGTCAAGGACAGCAGTCAGTGGAGACATTCTCCCAAAGACCTTCTACATAACTCGCCATTTCTCAGCATCCTCCACACTGTGATGGTCCAGAATGATGGGAGCTGCTGAAAAGCCAGCAAGACCCTTTGTCTTCCCTTGACTTCTGGCCAGCTTTCATTCATATTACTGCTATTAGAAGATTAAAAGAGAAAGAGAGATTTAAAAAAAAGAAGAACTCTTTGGATTAAAATGTCTATACAATTGTGACAGAAATCAATACATTTTAAGAATGATTCCTTATGATTATACAGTGGTAGTGACAAATAGATTCAAGGGATTAGATCTGATAGACAGAGTGCTGGAAGATAAATGGATGTTCATGGCATTGTAAAGGAGGCAGTGATCAAGACCATCCCCAAGAAAAAGAATTGCAAAAAGGCAAAATGATTGTCTGAGGAGTTCTTACAAATAGCTGTGAAAAGAAGAGAAGTGAAAGGCAAAGGGGAAAAAGAAAGATATGCCCATTTGAATGCAGAGTTCCAAAGAATAGCAAGGAGAGATAAGAAAGCCTTCCTCAGTGATCAATGCAAAGAAATATAGGAAAATAATAGAATGGAAAAGACTAGAGATCTTTTTAAGAAAATTAGAGATACCAAGGGAACATTTCATGCAAAGATGGACACAATAAAGGTCAGAAACGGTATGGACCTAACAGAAGCAGAAGATATTAATAAGAGGTGGCAAGAATACACAGAAGAACTGTACAAAAAAAAAAAAGGTATTCATGACCCCGATAACGATGGTGTGATCACTTACCTAGAGCCAGATATCCTGGAATGTGAAGTCAAGTGGGACTTAGGAAGCATCACTATAAACAAAGCTAGTGGAGGTGATGGAATTTCAATTGAGCTAAAAGATGATGCTATGAAAGGGCTGCACTCAGTATGCCAGCAAATCTGGAAAACTCAGCAGTGGCCACAGGACTGGAAAAGGTCAGTTTTCATTCCAATCCCAAAGAAAGGCAATGCCAAAGAATGTTCAAACTGTAGCACAATTGCACTCATCTCACATGCTAGTAAATTTATGGTAAAAATTCCCAAGTCTGGCTTCAATAGTACATGAAACAGGAACTTCCAGATATTCAAGCTAGATTTAGAAAAGACAGAGGAACCAGAAGATCAAATTGCCAACATCTGTGAGATATCAAAAAAGCAAGAGAGTTCAAGAAAAGCATCTACTTCTGTTTTATTGACTATGTCAAAATCTTTGACTGTGTGGATCACAAGGAACTGTGGAAAATTCTGAAAGAGATGGGAATACCAGACCACCTGACCTGTCTCCTGAGAAATCTGTATGCAGGTCAAGAAGCAACAGTTAGAACTGGACATGGAGCAACAGACTGGTTCCAAATCAGGAAAGGAGTATGTCAAGGCTATAAATTGTCACACTGCTTATTTAATTTATATGCCGAGTACATCATGAGAAATATCGGGCTGGGTGAAGCACAAGCTAGAATCAAGATTACCGGGAGAAATATCAATAACCTCAGACATGCAGATGACACCATCCTTAGGGCAGAAAGTGAAGAAGAACTAAAGAGCCATTTGATGAAAGTGAAAGAGGAGAGTGAAAAGGTCAACATTAAAACTTAAAACTTTAAAAGCTTAAAACTCAACATTCAGAAAACTAAGATCATGGCCTCTTAGTTGCCATCCCATTACTTCATGGCAAATCGATGGGGAAATAATAGAAAGAGTAGGAGACTTTATTTTATTGGGCTCCAAAATCACTGCAGATGGTGACTGCAGCCATGAAATTTAAAGATGCTTGCTCCTTGGAAGAAAAGCTATGGCCAACCTAGACAGCATATGAAAAAGCAGAGAAATCACTTTGCCAACAACGGTCTGTCTAGTCAAAGCTATGGTTTTTTCAGTAGTTATGTATGGATCTGAGAGGTGGACTATAAAGAAAGCTGAGCACTGAAGAACTGCTGCTTTTGAACGGTAGTATTGAAGACTCTTGAGTCTCTTGGACTCCAAGGAGATCCAACCAGTCAATCAAAAAGGAGATTAGTCCTAAACACTCTTTGGAAGGACTGATGCTGAAGCTGAAACTCCAATACTTGGGCCACCTGATGCAAATAACTGACTCATTGGAAAAGACCTTGATGCTGGAAAGATTGAAGGTGGGAGTAGAAGGGTACAACAGAGGATGAGATGGTTGGATGACATCACTGACATGATGGACATGAGTTTGAACAGGCTTCGTGGGTTGGTGGTGGACAGGGAGGCCTGGTGTGCCGCTGTCCATGGGGTCGCAAAGAGCTGGACACAACTGAGCTACTGAACTGAGTAATGATCAGTTAACACCTGATGCTGCTGCTAAGTCACTTCAGTCGTGTCCCACTCTGTGTGACTCCATAGACGGCAGTCCACCAGGCTCCCCCATCCCTGGGATTCTCCAGGCAAGAACACTGGAGTGGGTTGCCATTTCCTTCTCCAATGCATGAAAGTGAAAAGTGAAAGTGAAGTCGCTCAGTCATATCCACCTCTTCGCGACCCCATGGACTGTAGCCCACCAGGCTCCTCTGCCCATGGGATTTTCCAGCCTAGTAATATTCTAACTTGGGCCACACATGCAAAGCACACAAGGGAAAACCAAGATGTATATGGTCAAGTCTTTGCCTTTGTGGAAGGCTCTATAGTTGGTGAGTTGGAAAACTAATTCAAATTCATCAGGTATTTGAGCTTAAGTAGAGGAAGTGACACGTGTCTGGAGATCTTAGAGAACTGCATTGCCCACTTAAGGGTGTAAAGATGGGGAGTCTCTCTGGAAAGTAATCATCACTTTTTATCAGGGGTCTTAAAAATGTTCATACTACTTGACCAATAATCACAATTCCAAAAACCAAACAAAAATAAATAATGGACAAAAGACAGAAAGAATTATATGTAAGGCAGGTCATCAGAACACTGTTCAAAATAGTAAAAATAAAATAAAATAAAAAGCAAGAAGTTAGGTGTAAACTAATTAATAAGTCAAGAGTTAGAATATGGTTATCCTTGTATAATATTTCTACACTTATATTTAGCCTGGATTTTGAATTAGAAATATATAAGTATCTGGACTAATTAATCAGATGGTTTTTAATAGCATGATTTTAAATGATGTCTTTCTGTAGAATCTGACCTAGGTTGAGGCAAGAGAAGCACCTTGGTAGCAAAATTTAAGGAGGCTCTCACTCTCAGAGGTCCGCAAGAGCAGTGTAGGCATTGACACAACCCTGAGAGTGAGTGACTCCTTAAATCAGGTGCCCTGAGCTTCCCCTCATCCCAGTTCCTGCACCTATTTTACTATAGATGCACCATAACACAAGTAATCAGGGCTTCATTGTTGGACATCTCAGCTCTTTTTAATGTTTACCTGTTTAACATGTACATGTAACACAAACGGATTTGATTTTATCATTGGAATACACTTAGAGTAGTTGAACATTTTCTTAAAAGGCTTAAGGATTTGATCCAGATTGACATATTTCCACCAGGAAGTTGAGATGCCTCTATGCTTGTTGTTTTTTTAGTACTCTGTATTTGAGAGTTTTCATACGTATTTTTCTGCCTATTTTAATCTCTGCAGTATGATAAAAAATCTGATCATTTATATTTTCACTGTTTAGTCATATTAAATATTTTAATGCTTTATTTTTCATTGCATTTTTCTGTAGGTGTATCACCTGCTTATGTCTCTCAGAATTTTTTCCATTAGGGTCTTTGTTTTTCTTAAAAAGCTTCTAAATGTCTCGTCAATTAAAGCCATATACTCAGCCTCTCAGATAGGTTGCCTTTTTTCTCATCTATATTTATGTATGTTTTGGTGTGCTAAATAAAAAAATTGTAAAACAATAATAATAGTTTATACTTTCGGGTATTTGCTTTGTCCCAAACACTGTTTTAATCCTTTAAATTTATTAACTCATTCAATACTCATAAGAGATGCGAACAGTTATTATCTTTATTTTATAGCGGATGAAACTGGGGTACAGACATGTTTAGAGGTAAAATAACATGACCCAAATCATTCAAATCTAGTGACCAGATCTCTTACCCAGAACTCAGGCTACTGGGCCTGAATTGTTATGGGCTGCCCATCCTCTATTGCAGAATGGACAGTTAATAAAATTACAAAATAAAACTAGTGACCTTTTTTTTT
>SJYQ01005275.1:145737-185357 GCA_006410935.1 Redunca redunca
AGGCTACAGTTCATGAGGTCGCAAAGAGTTGGAGACAGCTGAGTGGCTTTCACTTTCACTTTCATGGGCTCCCAAAGTGAAGTTCATGAATCTCTCATGAACTTTGTTTAGCAGACCATCTCAGCTATTCTCAAGATTAGGTGAAAACTTCATTTAAGTTTCAGCTATATTGAAATATGAAGCATATTTCTTTGAGTTGCTCAGAAATCTCTAAAATTAAGTTGAGGTTTTGACATATTCAGTATTTTAAATCCGGCAATCTCAAACATAATTCCATATTTTATTAACATCTCTAAGATCATTCTGAGTGATATAATAGGAGGAATTTCTTTCATTTATATTCTTACCATTTTTGCTTACATTCATTTCTGTCTGTATTTTCATTAATCCTTTCTATATCTCCTTTCTTTAGAACTATTTTATTATGTTGTTTATTGCATATCTTCATTCCTTCTTATTTTAATCATAGTATTTTATGGTGTAAATTTGCTTTTAATTTCAGCTTTGGCCAGGTTCCATGGTTTTTAATAGGCAGTGTTGTCATTATCATTCCTGATGCATTTGATAAATTCAGTTTTGATGTATTTAATAACCCACAGTTTATCTCGAAGAGTATTTAATTACCAGTGTTTCATCAATATCAAGAACAAAATGGTATTCACTGGCTTCCTGTGATGCAAAATGAAAACATTACCACAATTTATCTTCTCACATCTTGGTTTTATTTTTGTATTATCAAAGTTTTTAGTTACAAGTTTTAAAATACCCACAATATTACACATTTTATTTTCAAAATTAAAATTGCCACTTTTGCAACCACAGGTATAATAATTATTCAAACATCTCAAAATGGATTTGATGCACACCTTTAGTCAGTTATACAAAATTTTCCTATTTTTAAAATCTATTATTTTAGCATTTGTTAGCCAAACAGAGTTGAGTTTAAATCGTGACTCATCAGTCATTTACTTTTATGTTTTCTTGTATAAGTAATAGTCTCCTAAAGAGGGGTGCGGTCTCAGCATTATCTTTGTTTTTGAATTAATTTTTATTGGCATATAGTTGCTTTACAATGCTGTGTTAGTTTCTCCTGTACAACAAAGTAAATCAGCTATACGTATACACACAGCCCCAGTTAAGTCGCTGTAGAGAACTGGATGGCGTTCCCGGTGCTATACAGTTGATTCACATTAGTAATCTATTTTTATGCATAGCATCAGTAGTGTACATATGTCAGTCTCAGTCTCCCAGTTCATCCCACGTCACTCTTCCCCACTTAGTGTCCGTATGTTTGTTCTCTGTGTCTGTGTCTCTATTTCTCTTTTACAATAGATAATCTTATTGATACTATCTTTTCATCATAGTCGATGGGACCAATGTGGTCTGGGAGAGGCTGCTCATGGCTCATCAACTGCATCTTCAACAAAAGACCTGCTGCTTTAAGGAAAAGCCCATCACAGTCTTCCTGCTGTGTATAGATGCCCATAGCCCTGGGCATTCCCCCTTAGTGTCCTTCAAATGTCTTCAATCCACATCTGCCAGAATAAATGCCTTTTCCCTGTAACTTACCTTCGCTTCCAATCCTCTGCTCTCCAAAATAGATGGTGCTAATGGCTATTCAGCTATTAAGTTGATGGGCTATATCCCTGAGCTATTCTTCTTGGATCCCATGAGGCCACCTCTATTATTGTCATTATTACTTGTCATGTACCTCTGAGCATCTTTTGCCAATAAGATTTTCTTGCTGTTATTTCTATCAAATCTTGAAAATTCAATGAGTGCTATATCTTTCTCGTCTTTTTTTTTTTTTTTTTTGTAACAGGTGCCTCTCTACATTTTTTTGTACTTTTGGTCATTTTCTTCTTGAATGGAAGTCATATGTTTGTATACACAAGGATTCTACCCAGATATAGGTTACTTTTATTTTTCCTTATATTGTATCCTGTTGTGGTTTAGAGTAAATTTCTTAAACATGCACCCCTTATATTCATAGCAGTATTATTCACAATAACCAAGACATGGAAACAATGTAAATATTCATGAACAGATGAATGCATAAAGATATGGTATATATACAATGGAATACGTCTCAGCCATAAAAAAGAATGAAATAAAGCCATTTGCAGCAACATGGATGGGCCTAGAGATACTAAGTGAAGTAAGTCAGAAAGAGAAAAACAAATACCATATGATACTACTTATATGTGGAATCTAAAAGTGAAGTGAAGTCACTCAGTCGTGTCCGATTCTTTGCGACCCCATGGACTGTAGCCTATCAGGCTCCTCCGTCCATGGGATTTTCCAAGCAAGAGTGCTAGAGTGGATTGCCATTTCCTTCTCCAGGGGATCTTCCCCCAGGGATCAAACCCGGGTCTCCCACATTGCAGGCAGATGCTTTACCGTCTGAACCACCAGGGAAGCCACAAATGAACTTATCTATGAAGCAGAAAGAGGCTCCCAGACAGAGAACAGACTTGTGGTTGCCAAGGGAGAGGGGAATGGGGAAGTTTGGATTAAGGGTTTGGGATTAGCAGATGCAAACTATTTTATATAGAACAGGTAGACAACAAGGTCCTACTATATAGAACAGAGAACAATATTCAATATCCTGTGATAAACCATAATGGAAAAGAATATGAAAAAAAATATAGATAGATAAATAGTTATGTATAACTGAATCACTTTGGCTGCATACCAGATAGTAATATAACACTGGAAATCAACTATACTTCAATAAAATTAAATATTTTAAAACATTAAACTTCTTATAACAAAAAAGGACAATATACATATTTTCTAGGTGATAATGGTTATCACCATTAGGAACTAAACACTGTGCAAAGTATTTTGTACACATTATTTGTGGGACCCAAACTCACCTGCGTAGACATCTAGCTGTTGTCCAATTTAACAGATAGGACAACTGAAGACCTGGCAGGCTATGACATTAGCCCAAAACCACATGGATGCTACACAGTTCAGTTCAGTTGCTCAGTTGTGTCCGAGTCTTTGCGACCCCATGAATCGCAGCACACCAGGCCTCCCTGTCCATCACCAACTCCCGGAGTTCACTCAGACTTACATCCATCGAGTCAGTGATGCCATCCAGCCATCTCATCCTGGGTCATCCCCTTCTCCTGCCCTCAATCCCTCCCAGCATCAGAGTCTTTTCCAATGAGTCAACTCTTCACATGAGGTGGCCAAAGTACTGGAGTGTCAGCTTTAGCATCATTCCTTCCAAAGAAATCCCAGGGCTGATCTCCTTCAGAATGGATTGGTTGGATCTCCTTGCAGACCAAGGGGCTCTCAAGAATCTTCTCCTACACCACAGTTCCAAAGCATCAATTCTTCGGCTCTCAGGCTTCTTCACAGTCCAACTCTCACATCCATACATGACCACAAGAAAAACCATAGCCTTGACTAGACGGACCTTAGTCGGCAAAGTAATGTCTCTGCTTTTGAATATACTATATAGGTTGGTCATAGCTTTTCTTCCAAGGAGTAAGCGTCCTTTAATTTCATGGCTGCAGTCACCATCTTGCAGTGATTTTGGAGCCCAAAAAAATAAAGTCTGACACTGTTTCCACTGTTTCCCCATCTATTTCCCATGAAGTGATGGGACCAGATGCCATGATCTTAGTTTTCTGAATGTTGAGCTTTAAGCCAACTTTTTCACTCTCCTCTTTCACTTTCATCAAGAGGCTTTTTAGTTCCTCTTCACTTTCTGCCATAAGGGTATTAGGTTGGTGCAAATATTGCAGTTTTGTATTTTTGAAATTTGCTGTTTGATATTGGAATACATTCTTTTTTAATTTATTTATTTTTTATTGAAGGATAATTCCTTTACAGAGTTTTTCTGTTCTCTGTTAAACTTCAACATAAATCAGCCATAGGTGCCGGGGTCCAGCCCCAGTGGATCCAGGGAATTCGAGGCAGGGATGGAGTCAGCATCATGGAAATTAACTGCTTAATTAAAGATATGGGGAGAGATTAGAAAGAAATAGTGTAGTAGGAAAATAAGTAGAGAAAGAAGGCTGAATAACTTGGTTTACACGGAGAAACAATAAAACTCCAAGCAAGGAGTTTGCACCACCTATGTAGACCACCGGAGCCTGTTTGAATAGCTGAGGGTGCCCTGCCTTGGGCTTCCTCTCTCGAGGGTCATAGAAGCCAGGGCAAAATTAGCAGGCTTGGTGAGCCTCAATGCTCCAGATGGGAATTCAGCCAGAAGATGAGAGAAAGAACGACATGAGGAGACCAGTCTTTCCAGGAACTGATCTGTTTCTTTATTTTCCAAATCCACTTTCATACATTTAGTTATACATAGAGATAAATGTGTTCCCAGCATATCTTTGTTCTTACAAGGGTGTTACATTTGTTTTACAATATCTTCTGGTCTGGAGACCGATTAACATTTTATGGCTCCACTGTTCTTTCTATTGATAAAGGTTAATCGATCAGAAAACTTGTTCCTCTTAAGATCTATTTAGTCTTAAGATAGTGATAAAATTACATTGTTACATAGCAAGGACACAGTGATTTATAACAAAGAAAGAGCAGTACAGTGATCTATAACAAAAGAGAAAATTCATTAACTCAAAAAGTCTAGTATTGCTAACATCAAAACTACTATATTTCTTTTTCTACATTCCAATTACATTGATTAACATACTCCCAGGTGCCTAAGGATATGGAGGCCTGGCGGAAATCGTTGACTCAACAATGAGAAAAGCCCTATGTTAATTAAGACTTTCAGTTCACTTCAGTTCAGTTCAGTCGCTCAGTCGTGTCCGACTCATTGTGACCCCATGAACCGCAGCATGCCAGGCCTCCCTGTCCATCACCAACTCCCGGAGTTCACTCAGACACACGTCCATCGAGTCTGTGATGCCATCCAGCCATCTTATCCTCTGTCGTCCCCTTCTCCTCCTGCCCCCAATCCCTTCCAGCATCACAGTCTTTTCCAGTGAGTCAACTCTTCGCATGAGGTGGCCAAAGTACTGGAGTTTCAGCTTTAGCATCATNCACTGCTGAGTTTTCCAAATTTGCTGGCATATTGAGTGCAGCACTTTCACAGCATCATCTTTCAGGATTTGAAAAAGCTCAACTGGAATTCCATCACCTCCACTAGCTTTGTTCATAGCGATGCTTTCCAAGGCCCACTTGACTTCACATTCCAGGATGTCTGGCTCTAGATTAGTGATCATACCATCATGATTATCTGGGTCATGAAGATCTTTTTTGTACAATTCTTCCATGTATTCTTGCCACCTCTTCTTAATATCTTCTGCTTCTGTTAGGTCCATACCATTTCTGTCCTTTATGGAGCCCATCTTTGCATGAAATGTTCCCTTGGTATCTCTCATTTTCTTGAAGAGATCTCTAGTCTTTCCCTTTCTGTTCTTTTCCTCTATTTCTTTGCATTGATCCCTGAAGAAGGCTTTCTTATCTCTTCTTGCTCTTCTGTGGAACTCTGCATTCAGATGCTTATGTCTTTCCTTTTCCCCTTTGCCTTTCACTTCTCTTCTTTTCACAGCTATTTGGAAGGCCTCCTCAGGCAGCCATTTTGCTTTTTTGCATTTCTTTTCCATGGGGATGGTCTTGATCCCTGTCTCCTGTACAATGTCACAAACCTCATTCCATAGTTCATCAGGCACTCTATCAGATCTAGTCCCTTAAATCTTCTTCTCACTTCCACTGTATAATCATAAGGGGTTTGATTTGGGTCATACCTGAATGGTTTAGCGGTTTTCCCTGCTTTCTTCAATTTGAGTCTGAATTTGGTAATAAGGAGTTCATGATCTGAGCCACAGTCTGCTCCTGGTCTTGTTTTTGCTGACTATATAGAGGTTCTCCACCTTTGGCTGCAATGAATATAATCAATTTGATTTTGGTTTTGACCATCTGGTGTTGTCCATGTGTAGAGTCTTCTCTTATGTTGTTGGAAGAGGGTGTTTGCTATAACCAGTGCATTTTCTCAGCAAAACTCTGTTAGTCTTTGCCCTGCTTCATTCCACATTCCAGGGCCAAATTTGCCTATTACTCCAGGTGTTTCTTGACTTCCTACTTTTGCATTCCAGTCCCCTATAATGAAAAGGACATCTTTTTGGGTGTTCGTTCTAAAAGGTCTTGTAGGTCTTCTTAAAACTGTTCAACTTCAGCTTCTTCAGCGTTGCTGGTTGGGGCACTGACTTGGATAACTGTGATATTGAATGGTTTGCCTTGGAGACGAACAGCAATCATTCTGTCGTTTTTGAGATTGCATCCAAGTACTGCATTTCAGACTCTTTTGTTGACCATGATGGCTACTCCATTTCTTCTGAGGGATTCCTGCCTGCAGTAGTAGATATAATGGTCATCTGAGTTAAATTCACCCATTCCAGTCCATTTTAGTTCACTGATTCCTAGAATGTCGATGTTCACTCTTGCCATCTCTTGTTTGACCACTTCCAATTTGCCTTGATTCATGGACCTAACATTATAGGTTCCTATGCAATATTGCTCTTTACAGCATCAGACCTTGCTTCTATCTCAAGTCACATCCACAGCTGGGTATTGTTTTTTCTTTGGCTCCATCCCTTCATTCTTTCTGGAGTTATTTCTCCACTGATATGCAGTAGCATATTGGGCACCTACTGACCTGGGGAGTTCCTCTTTCAGTATCCTATCATTTTGCCTTTTCATACTGTTCATGGGGTTCTCAAGGCAAGAATACTGAAGTGGTTTGCCATTCTCTTCTCCAGTGGACCACATTCAGTCAGACCTCTCCACCGTGACCCGCCCATCTTGGGTTGCCCCACAGGCATTGCAACACCTACCATCTTACTTGGGTTTCTCTTACCATGGGTGTGTGGTGTCTCTTCTCCAGGGGATCTTCCCGACCCAGGGATCAAACCTTGGTCTCCTGCATTGGTTGCAGAAGCTTTAACCTCTGAGCCACCAGGGAAGCCCCAATTAAGACTTTCAAAATACTCCAAACTCTCTGGGCTGTTTACAGTTGAGAGGTAGTAAACAATCATGTGCATAGTGGTAGGAGTGTGGATAATCCTGTCACACAAGCTAGTCTGCCAGCAGAGAAGTTTGACCTGCCACACCCTTGTCACCCCAGGAGATTTAGTATCTGGAGTCCTAAGTTAACTCCTTTACAGAGAGAGGTGGTGGGGGATAGCCCCCTGTAAAGTCAGAGGTGGAGTTGAGAGCATAAAGCAGTAAAGTAGGCAGACTCTGGTTCTGGGGGTAGTTGCTCGGGAATTGGGGGTCTCCTGAGGCTTGATCTCGCCTTTGGGTATGCTGAGCCTCCTTCCTCATGACCTTTGCCATGGGCGGAGTTCCTCACACTGGCTCCTGGCACATAGGTATACATATATTCCCTCCCTTTAGAAACTCCCTCCCATCTCCCTCCCCATCCCACCCTTCTAGGTTGATACAGAGCCCCCGTTTGAGTTTCTTGAGCCATACAGTAAATTCCCATTGGCTATCTATTTTACATATGGTACTGTAAGTCTCCATGTTACTCTTTCCATACATCTCACCCTCTCCTCCCCTCCCCATGTACGTAAGTCCATTCTCTATGTCTGTTTCTCCATTGTTTCCCTGTAAATAAATACTTCAGTACCATTTTTCTAGATTCTGTACATATGCGTTAGAATACGATATCTATCTTTCTCTTTCTGACTCACTTCCCTCTGTATAATAGGTTCTGTGTTCATCCATCTCATTAGAACAGCCTCAAATGCATTCCTTTATATGGCTG
Source organism: Redunca redunca (assembly GCA_006410935.1). Classification (NCBI taxonomy): domain Eukaryota; kingdom Metazoa; phylum Chordata; class Mammalia; order Artiodactyla; family Bovidae; genus Redunca; species Redunca redunca. Next base: position 153,491 of record SJYQ01005275.1, read on the forward strand.
AGTAATAGTCCATTGTGTATATGTGCCACAGCTTCTTCATCCATTCATCTGCCAATGGGCATCTAGGTGCTTCCATGTTCTAGCTATTGTAAAAAGTGCTGCAGTGAACAGTGGGATACATGTGTCTCTTTCAATTTTGGTTTCCTCAGGGTATATGCCTAGGAGTGGGATGCCAGGTCATATGGTGGCTCTATTCCTAGGTTTTTAAGGAATCTCCATACTGTCTTCCATATTAGCTGTATCAATTTACATTCCCACCAACAGTGCAACAGCATTCCCATTTCTCCACACCCTCTCCAGCATTTATTGTTCGTAGACTTTTTGATGATGGCCATTCTGACTGGTATGAGGTGATATCTCATTGTAGTTTTGATTTGCATTTCTCTAATAATGTGCAATGTTGAGCATCTTTTCATGTGTTTGTTAGCCATCTGTATGTCTTCTTTGGAAAAATGTCTGCTTAGGTCCTTTTCCCACTTTTTGATTGGATTGTTTGTTTTTCTGGTATTGAGTTGTATGAGCTGCTTGTATATTTTGGAAATTAATTCTTTGTCACTTGTTTCATTTGCTATTATTTTCTCCCATTCTGAGGGTTGTCTTTTCACCTTGCTTATAGTTTCATTTGCTCTGCAAAAGCTTTTAAGTTTAATTAGGACCCACTTGTTTACTTTTGTTTTTATTTCTGTTATCCCAGGAGATGGGTATAGAGGATCTTGCTTTGATTTATGCCACCAGTGTTCTGCCTATGTTTTCCTCTAAGAGTTTTATAGTTTCTGGTCTTACATTTAAGTCTTTAATCCATTTTGACTTTCTCTTTGTGTATGGTGTTAGGAGGTGTTCTAATTTCATTCTTTTACATGTAGCTGTCCAGTTATCCCAGCACCATTTATTGAAGAGGCTGTCTTTGCCCCATTGTATGTTCTTGCCTCCTTTGTCAAAAATAAGGTACCCATAGGTGCATGGGTTTATTTCTGGGCTTTCCATCTTGTTCCATTGGTCTATATTTCCGTCTTTGTGCCAGTACCATACTGTCTTGATGACTGTAGCTTTGTAGTATAATCTGAAGTCAGGAAGGTTGATTCCTCCAGCCCCATTCTTCTTTCTCAAGATTGTTTTGGCTATTTGGGATCTTTTGTGTTTCCATATGAACTGTGAAATTTTTTTTCTAGTTCTGTGAAAAATGCCATTGGTAATTTGATAGGGATTGCATTGGACTTCCAAAACTATGAATAATAGTGGTGAAAATGGGCACCCTTGTCTTATTCCTGATCTTAGAGGGAATGCTTTCAGTTTTTCACCATTGAGAATAATGTTTGCTGTAGGCTTATCATATATGGCCTTTACTATATTGAGGGAGGTTCCTTCAATTCCTGTTTTTTGAAGAGTTTTAATCATAAATAGGTGCTGAATTTTGTCAAAGGCTTTTTCTGCATCTATTGAGATTATCATGTGGTTTTTATCTTTCAATTTGTTAATATGGTGTATCACATTGATTGATTTGCATATATTGAAGAACCCTTGCACCCCTGGAATAAACCTAACTTGATCATGGTATATGAGCTTTTTGATGTGTTGCAGAATTCTGTTTGCTAAAATTTTGTCAAGAATTTTTGCACCTCTGTTCATCAGTGATATTGGCCTGTAGGTTGCTTTTTTTGTGTTGTCTCTGTCTGGTTTTGGTATCAGGGTGATGGTGGCCTCATAGAATGAGTTTGGAAGTGTTCTCTCCTCTGCAATTTTTTGGAAAGTGTTTTCAAAGGATAGTTATTAGCTTTTCTTTATATGTTTGATAGGATTCTCCTGTGAAGCCATCTGGTCCTGGGATTTTGTTTTTAGGGGGAGATTTTTGATCACAGCTTCAATTTCAGTGCTTGTAATTGGGTTGTTCATAATTTCTATTTCTTCCTGGTTCAGTCTTGGAAGATTGAACTTTTCCAAGAATCTGTTCATTTCTTCCAGGTTATCCATTTTATTGCCATATAGTTGTTCATAATAGTCTCTTATAATCTTTTGCATTTCTGCATTGTCTGCTGTAACCTCTCCTTTTTCATTTCTAATTTTGTTGATTTGATTCTTCTCTCTTTTTTTCTTGATGAGTCTGGCTAAAGGTTTGTCAATTTGTTTATCTTCTCAAAGAACCAGCTTTTAGTTTTATTAATCTTTATTATTGTTTCTTTCATTTATTTTTCATCTACTTCTGCCCTGATCTTTATGATTTCCTTCCTTCTATTAATTTTGGGGTTTGCAGTTTTTGATGCATCCCATAGGTTTTGATTTATCGTGTTTTAATTGTCATTTGTTTCTAGAAATTTTTTTGATTTCAGTAAATTCTGGGTTATTTAGAAACATATTGTTTAATCTCCATATGTTTGTGTATCTTACAGTTTTTTCTTGTAATTGATATCTAGTCTCATAGCATTGTGGTCAGAGAAGATGCTTGATATGGTTTCAGTTTTCTTAAATATACTGAGGTTTGATTTGTGGCCCAAGATGTGGTCTATCCTCAAGAATGTTCCATGTGCACTCGAGAAGAAGGTGTATTCTTCTACATATGGGTGGAATGTCCTGAAGATATCAATGAGATCCATCTCATCTAATATATCATTTAAGACTTGTGTTTCATTATTAATTTTCTGTTTTGATGATTTGTCCATTGGTGTGAGTAGGGTGGTAAAGTCTCCTACTATTATTGTGTTACTGTCCATTTCTCCTTTTATGTATGTTACTGTTTGTCTTATGTATTGAGGTTCTCCTATGTTGGGTGCATAGATATTTACAATTGTTGTATCTTCCTCTGTATTGATCCCTTGATCATTATGTAGTGTCCTTCCTTATCTCTTGTATTATTCTTTAATTTAAGGTCTATTTTGTCTGATATGAGGACTGCTACTCCAGCTTTCTTTTACTTCTCATTTGCATGGAATATATTTTTCCATCCTCTCATTTTCGGTCTATATGTGTCTTCAGGTCTGAAGTGGGTTTCTTGTAGACAGCACGTATATGGGTATTGTTTTTGTGTCCATTCAGCCAGTCTGTGTCTTTTGGTTGGAGCATTTAATCCATTTACATTTAAAGTAATTATTGATATATATGTTTCTATTGCCATTTTTAAAATTGTCTGGGGTTGTTTTGTAGATCTTTTTTCTTCTCTTGTATTTCTTGACTATATAAGTCCCTTTAACATTTTTTGTAAAGCTGATTTGGTGGTACTGAATTTTCTTAACTTTTGCTTGTCTGAAAAGCTTTTTATTTCTCCATCAATTTTGAATTAAATCTTTGCCAGGTACAGTAATCTTGATTATGGATTTTCCCCTTTCAGTACTTTGAATTTTTCCTGCCATTCCCTTCTGGCCTGCAGAGTTTCTGCTGAAAGATCAGCTGTTAAGCATATGGGATTTCCCTTGTATGCTATTTGTTACTTCACCTTTGTTGCTTTTAATGTTCTTTTTTTGTGTTTAGGCTTTGTTAGTTTGAATAGTATGTGTCTTGGCATGTTTTTCCTTGGGTTTATTTTGTATGGGACTCTTTGTGACCTTTGGACTTGATTGATTATTTCCTTTTCCATATTGGGGAAATTTTCAAATATAATCTCTTCAAAAACGTACTCATACCCTTTCTTTTTTTTTTCTTCTTCTGGGACCCCTATAATTTGAATGTTGGTGCATTTGATATGATCCCAGAGGTGTTCTGAGACTGTCCTCAGTTCTTTTCATTCTTTTTACTTTATTCTGCTCTTCAGAAGTTATTTCCACCACTTTATCTTCCAGCTCACTGATTTGTTCTTCTGCTTCAGATATTTTGCTATTTGTTCCTTCTAGAATATTTTTAATCTTAGCAATTGCATTGTTTGTCTATGTATGTTTATTCTTTAATTCTTCTAGGTCTTTGTTAATTCATTCTTACATTTTCTCCATTTTGTTTTCAAGGTTTTTGATCATCTTTACTACCATTATTCTGAATTCTTTTTTTGGGTAGTTTGCCTGTTTCTTCTTCATTTATTTGGACTTCTGTGTTTCTAGTTTGTTCCTTCATTTGTGTAGTATTTCTCTGCCTTTTCATTATTATTTTTAACTTATTGTGTTTGAGGTCTCCTTTTCCCAGGTTTCAAGGAAAGTTGAGGAGATCCAACCAGTCCATTCTGAAGGAGATCAACCCTGGGATTTTTTTGGAAGGAATGATGCTAAAGCTGACACTCCAGTACTTTGGCCACCTCATGAGAAGAGTTGACTCATTGGAAAAGACTTTGATGCTGGGAGGGATTGGGGGCAGGAGGAGAAGGGGATGACCGAGGATGAGATGGCTGGATGGCATCACGGACTCGATGGACGTGAGTCTGATTGAACTCTGGGAGATGGTGATGAACAGGGAGGCCTGGCGTGCTGCGATTCATGGGGTCTCAAAAAGTCAGACACGACTGAGTGACTGAACTGAACTGAACTGAACTAAAGGAAAGTTGGATTCTTTCCTTGAAGAAGGTTGAATTATTTCTTCCTTTGGTTTCTGCACTCCTAAGATTGATCCAGTGGTTTGTATAAGTGTCATATAGGGTGATATTTGTGCTGAATTTTTCTTTGTTTGTTTTTCCTCTGATGGGCAAGGCTGAGTGAGGTGGTAATCCTGTCTGCTAATGATTGGATTTATATTTTTGTTTTGTTTGTTGTTTAGATGAGGCATCCTGCACAGGGTGCTACTAGTGGTTGGGTGATGCAGTGTCTTGCATTCAAGTGGCTTCATTTGTGTGAGTTCTCACTATTTGGTACTCCCTAGGGTTAGTTTTGGAGAAGGCAATGGCATCCCACACTGGTACTCCTGCCTCGAAATCCCGTGGATGGAGAAGCCTGATAGGCTGCAGTCCATGGGGTCACTGAGGGTCAGACATGACTAAGTGACTTCACTTTCACTTTTCACTTTCATGCATTGGAGAAGGAAATGGTAACCCACTCCAATGTTCTTGCCTGGAGAATCCCAGGGATGGAGGAGTCTGGTGGGCTGCTGTCTATGGGGTCATACAGAGTCGGACACGACTGACGTGACTTAGCAGTAGCAGGGTTAGTTTGGAGAAGGCAATGGCAACCCACTCCAGTACTCTTACCTGGAAAATTCCATGGACACAGGCACCTGGTAAGCTGCAGTCCATAAGGTCGCTAAGAGTCGGACACGACTGAAGTGATCTAGCAGCAGCAGCAGCAGCAGCAGGGTTAGTTCTCTGGTAGTCTAGGGTCTTGGAGTCAATGCTGCGACTCCAAAGGCTCAGGGCTTGATCTCTGGTCAATAACAAAGGCTCCACAAGTGGTTTGTTATGGTGTTAAGTGAGATTGAAACAAGTATCAAAAAATGAGAAACCAAAGATGAACCCCAGGCAAATGGCAGTTACAAAATCAGGCAAATAATAATTAAAATAATGGAATATACACATATGCATATACACCCATGAGCAGTCAAAACAGCCCAACAAAAATACAGTACAGTAGATTCACCTGGTGTACAAAGGAAATAAAAAATTATATTTACCAGTTAAAAACAAAACTAACTAAACACAAACTGGAAAACAAAACTAAAGCAAGGTGCCAAGGTGGGAATAAAGCAATGAAAACAAAACTAACAAATATGTGAGAAGAAAGGAAAGAAAGAATGGATAGGCAAAGTTATACAGAGGTAGATGAAGAAGATTTATATACATTAAAGATTAACTGCAAGGGGGAAAGAACAGTAGGAAAGGCAAACAAAGAAATAAATGTATAAAAATATAATAGGTTAAAAAGTTAAAACTTAAAATTACAAAAATGAGAAAAGAAAAAATGGAAAAAGGAAAAAAAAAAACCAAAACTCTGAAGAACTGCAGAAGCCCAACATGGAGGCAGAAGTTTATAACAACAATAAGAGATGTAACTGAGAAGAGAAAAAAAAAAAGCTCAAAAGCTTAATTGGATTTCTTAGTGCCAGTGAAATCAACAACTCTAATAGGGGCAGGAGAAAGGGAAAAAAAGGAAAGAACATCCAAAAGAATCTACAGAACAAGTCAAAAAATAAGAATAATAAATGTTTTTCTTGAGTCACTTCTGTGAGAGTCCTTTCCCTCGCTGGGAGTCACAGTCCACCTCACCTCCCTAGGATGCCCTCCAACACTGTGCTGATCTTCAGACCTGCTGTGGGGGCAGCTCAGATTTTAATCTCGTCCTACTCCTGTGTGTTCTTGCCTCCCATGTCCACAGCTATCAAAACTAGTGCATTTTCTTTTGTGGGAGCTCTCAATGGCCTTTTGTATAGTCCATAGACAGAGTTTGCCTAGTTGATTGTGTGGGTTTAATTTGCAACTTGTACAGCTGGTGGGAAGGTTTTGGGTCTTCTTCCTTAGCCACACTGCCCCTGGGTTTCAATTGTGATTTTATTTCCACGTCTACCTGTGAGTTGTCTACTGGGGTTTGCTCCTGAGGCTGCCCTGGCGGGCTTGGGTTTGCCCCTATGAAGGCCAGGTATGGAGGTGGTGCAGCTGCTTGGGTCACAGGGGTTCTGGCAGCACCAGGTATTCAGGGCTTGACGGCTAGGGCAGCAGGAAATATAGTGCTCTAGAAGGGGATGGCAACCAGTATTGGCCAATACACTCCAATATTCTTGCTTGGAGAACCCCCCTCCCTGACAGAGAAGACTGGCAGGCCACACTCTATAGGATCACAAAGTCTGACACGACCGAAGTGACCCTGCATGCAGAGATGTGAGAGTTTTTTTGCCTGTGGCAGCTCTGCCCCAGTGAGAGTTGAGCGTGAAGGTGGTGCGGCTGCTTGGCTTGGGGGGCCCTGGTGGCACCAAGTGTGCAGGGACACGGACTGCCTCTGCCTCAGGAGTTATGTCCCTAGCAGAGTCTTTTTTTTGAGCCTCTTGTAGCTGGCGACCAGAAGGCCTCTTTGGCCAGTTTTTCTCTGTAGCTCTGCCTGTTCAGGCACTTAGAGGGCTCCCTTGCCTGGGGTCCTTCTCTGTTGTTCAGAATATCAGGCACTTAGAGGGGCCCCCGTGGCTGGGGTCCTACTCTGTAGATTGGTGTGTCAGTCACTGAAAGGGGCACCCTGGGTGGGGTCCTGCTCTGTAGTTCAGTGCCTCAGGCATTTGATGGACCAGCCTCTCAATTGCTCAGCTGCCCATGCTGGCCTGTGGGGGGAGAGAGGCTATGGTGATGGCCCCACCCCCTAGCGTGACTCAGCAGTAGGGCCTTGCTTCCATGGCTGCCTGGCTTTCCTCTACCAGCATTTCCCACCACGATCTCCTCCCTGACATCCCCTCAATCCGCCTCTCAGCAGTCAACAGCAGCCCTCGCCGTGGGATTGCTCCGTAATCCCTAAACTCCAGCTCCCAGCCACTGCACCTTCCAGGGGACAAGCGTTCCTGTCCAGGGTATATATGGCTGTGGCAAGGACCGTCTGATTCTCATTCCATGTAGGCTGCCACAGGCCAGCTGTTTCAATCTCAGCCTTAAATGTTTCTCCTCTGACTCAGACAGTTGCCCCACTGTCAGGATCGGACCCCTGCTTCAGTTTTCCCACCCACTGAGGGCAGGTCCAGACCTGCTAACATTCCTGTTTTTCCCCCTAGTTCCTTCGTACTACCAAGTTTTGCGTGGTTCTATATATGCTTTTATACTGGGCAGGTACTCTTGTCCACTCTCAGCTGGTGTTCTGCATGCACTCCTGTGTCTGGAGGTGTATTCCTGATGTACCCGTGGAGAGAGATGTACTCCACATCCACCGACTCCTCCGCCATCTTGTTTTCTCTGGAATACATTCTTAAATGAATGTGCTTATGTTATACATCATTTTAATCTCGATTTACACACTTTGTTAATGACATTACTTGCTGTTTATCTTATATTTATTTTAGGCTATAGAAATGATGTTAGACAAAACACAAATCTGAGCGATTTTTTAAAATTCAATCTCAGTTCAGTTCAGTTCAGTCGCTCAGTCGTGTCCGACTCTTTGCAACCCCATGACCACAGCATGCCAGGCCTTCCTGTCCATCACCAACTCCTGGAGTTTACCCAAACTCATGTCCACTGAGTTGGTGATGCCATCTAACCATCTCATCCTCTGTCATCCCCTTCTCTTCCTGTCTTCAATCCCAACATCAGGGTCTTTTCAAATGAGTCAGCTCTTCACATCAAATGGCCAAAGTATTGGAGTTTCAGCTTCAAAATCAGTCCTTCCAATGAACACCCTGGACAGATTTCCTTTAGGATGGACTGGTTGGATCTCTTTGCTGTCCAAGGGACTCTCAAGAGTCTTCTCCAACACCACAGTTCAAAGCATCAATTCTTCGGCGCTCAGCTTTCTTTATAGTCCAACTCTCACATTCGTACATGACTGCTGGAAAAACCATAGCCTTGACTAGATGGACCTTTGTTTACAAAGTAACGTCTCTTTTTTAATGTGCTGTCTAGGTTGGTCATTGGAAGGACTGATGCTAAAGCTGAAACTCGAATACTTTGGCAACCTCATCTACGAGCTGACTCATTGGAAAAGACTCTGATGCTGGGAGGGATTGGGGGCAGGAGGAGAAGGGGATGACAGAGGATGAGATGGCTGGATGGCATCACGGACATGATGGGCATGAGTCTGAGTGAACTCCAGGAGTTGGTGATGGACAGGGAGGCCTGGCATGCTGAGATTCATGGGGTTGCAAAGAGTCAGACATGACTGAGTGGCTGAACTGAACTGAACTGAGGTTGGTCATAACTTTCCTTCCAAGGAGTAAGCATCTTTTAATTTCATGGCTGCAATCACCATCTACAGTGATTTTGGAGCCCCCCAAAATAAAGTCTGACACTGTTTCCACTGTTTCCCCATCTATTTTCCATGAAGTGATGGGACTGGATGCCATGATCTTAATTTTCTGAATGTTGAGCTTTAAGCCAGCTTTTTCACTCTTCTCTTTCACTTTCATCTAGAGGCTCTTTAGTTCTTCTTCACTTTCTCCCATATGGGTGGTGTCATCTGCACATCTGAGGTTATTGATATCCTGGAATCTTGATTCCAGCTTGTGCTTCCTCCAGCCCAGCATTTCTCATGATGTACTCTGCATATACGTTAAATAAGATGCTGCTGCTGATGATGCTGCTAAGTCGTTTCAGTCGTGTCCGACTCTGTATGACCCCATAGATGGCAGCCCACCAGGCTCCTCCATCCCTGGGATTCTCCAGGCAAGAACACTGGAGTGGGTTGCCGTTTCCTTCTCCAATGCATGAAAGTGAAAAATGAAAGTGAAGTCACTCAGTCGTGTCCGACTCTTCGCGACTCCAAGGACTGCAGCACACTAGGCTCCTCTGTCCATGGGATTTCAGGGTGACAATATACAGCCCATGAGCCTCAAAGCAGCAGAGACAACTCACAATATCAACAATGCATTTGGCCCAGGATCTGCGAACAAACGTACAGTGCAGTGGTGAATCAAGAAGTTTTGCAAAGGAGATGAGAGCCTTGAAGTTGAAGTGTAGTAGCCAGCCATTGGAAGTTGATGAAGACCAGCTGAGACGATCATCAAAGCTGATCCTTTTACAACTACATGAGAAGTTGCATAGTACTCAATGCCAACCATTCCACAGTCATTCAGCATTGGAAAGGCAAAGAAGCTTGATATATGGGTGCCTCAGGAGCTGACTGAAGAATTTTTTAAAAAATCATTTTGAAGTGTCATCTCTTATTCTGTGCGACAAAAATGATCCATTTCCCAATTGAATTTTGATGTGTGATGAAAAGTGGATTTTATACAACAACCAGGGACAACCAGTTCAGTGTTTGGATTGAGAAGAAGCTCCCAAGCACTTCCCAAAGCCTAACTTGCACCAAAGAAGTGTCTCGGTCACTGTTTGGTCATCTGCTTCCCGTCTGATACACTACAGCTTTCTGAATCCCGGTGAAACCACTACATCTGAGAAGTATGCTCAGCAAATTGATGACATGAACTGAAAACTGCAATGCCTGCAGCTGGCATTGGTCAACAGAAAGGGCCCAGTTCTTCACAGCAATGCTTGACTGCACACTGCACAACCAATGCTTCAAAGGTTGAACGAACTGGGCTAAGAAGTTTTGCCTCATCCACCATATTCATGTGACTACCAAGCATCTTTAAAACTTTTTGCAGGGAAAGCACTTCCAAAACCAGCAGGAGGCAGAAAATGCTTTCCAAGAGTTCATCAAATCCCAAGGCCCAGAATTTTTACACTACAGGAATACACAAACCTGTTTCTCATTGCCAAAATTGTGTTGATTGTAAAGGTTCCTATTTTGATTAAAAAGCTGTGTTGGAGACTAGTTATAAGGATTTAAAATTCATGGTCTGTAACCACAATTACTTTTGTAATAACCTAATAACTATGAGAGGACATTATTGATATTGAAGCAACAAATGGCAAGGAAGAAAAGAGTGTAAACAGCAGTGCCATAGAGATTTAGAAGGAAGGAGCTCTCTGTGCCTTGGGGCTTCGCAAGTAGCTCAAATGGAAAAGAATCTGCCTGCAATGGCAGAGACAAGATCCCCTGGAGAAGGACATAGCAATCAACTCCAGTACTCTTGCCTGGAGAATCCCATAGACAGAGGAGCCTGGCAGGCTACAGTCCATGGGGTCGCAAAGAGTCGGACACGACTGAGTCACTAACACACACACCCAGGGCTCACTGTGCAGTGGAGTGATCCAAGGAAAAAAAGGCGGCCTAACCTTGCATTAACAAGCGTTATGTTTGAAATCAAGACATGAAGTGTGTGGACATATAAATTAGAAAGAAGAGATAGGAAGTCTGCTAATAACTAACTTCTCAGTAAAGAACAGATGAAAAACAGATGAGACCCTGACTAAAGTGGGACATGAACTCAGATGGGTGAACTGTCTTCTGTGTTCATGGGGCATCTTTGAAGTTGCTGGAGCTGGAGCAGATGAAATTTAATCATAATTAGAAGAGACCAAATGTACAGGATGGATTAGTCATTAAAGATAAAAGTAGGAAAAATGTATAATGAAACTTTGCATTGGAGAGGGTTTGAACCAAGAGACTGGCCAGAATAGGAGGATAGATAATATCAGGAGTCCTTGTGAAGTGATTATTATTGGGTCCTGGAAAAAGCAGGAATCCAAGACTGACTACATGGAATATGGTAGGAATGGTAGAGAAACTAAATAAACTAGTCCAATGTCCTCACTTTACAATGGCATAAGCTGTAGCTGAGAAAAGAAATATATGGAATCTCCCAGTCTCTTAGTAGGAAGGCCTCCACAGCACCAGCCATGTTCCCACTCGATATTCATGTTAAAGTCTTAGAGAGCTTCAGGCTCAACCAGTGACAAATCTAATTTTTACAAGAGCTTGGAGGTGGTAAGAAAAAGTATAAAATTGAAACAAGTCTCTTTCTTTCAACATCTTTCACAGACAATTTCAGTGTTTTTTGACATTCCTCCACTATGCTTAATTACTATGACAGTTCTTACCAAAATACTTCAACTTTTCTACATTTTTGTGTTCAGTTCAGTTCATTTCAGTATAGTCGCTCAGTCGTGTCCGACTCTTTGAGACCCCATGAATCCCAGCACGCCAAGCCTCCCTGTCCATCACCAAATCCCAGAGTTCACTCAAACTCATGTCCATCGAGTCGGTGATGCCATCCAGCCATCTCATCCTCAGTCGTCCCCTTTTCCTCCTGCCCCCAATCCCTCCCAGCATCAGAGTCTTTTCCAATGAGTCAACTCTTCACATGAGGTGGCCAAAGTACTGGAGTTTCAGCTTTAGCATCATTCCTTCCAAAGAACAGCCAGGACTGATCTCCTTTAGAATGGACTGGTTGGATATCCTTGCAGTCCAAGGGACTGTTAAGAGTCTTCTCCAACACAACAGCTCAAAAGCATCAATTCTTCAGCGCTCAGCTTTCTTCACAGTCTAACTCTCACATCCATACATGACTGCTGGAAAAACCATAGCCTTGACTAGACGGACCTTTGTTGGCAAAGTAATGTCTCTGCTTTTGAATATGCTATCTAGGTTGGTCANGGAACTCTCTTGCTTTTTCCATGATCCAGCAGATGTTGGCAATTTGATCTCTGGTTCCTCTGCCTTTTCAAAAACCAGCTTGAACATCAGGAAGTTCACGGTTCACATATTGCTGAAGTCTGGCTTGGAGAATTTTGAGCATTACTTTACTAGCATGTGAGATGAATGCAACTGTGCGGTAGTTCAAGCATTCTTTGGCATTGCCTTTCTTTGGGATTGGAATGAAAAGTGACCTTTTCCAGTCCTGTGGCCACTGCTGAGTTTTCCAAATTTGCTGGCATGTTGAGTACAGCACTTTCACAGCATCATCTTTCAGGATTTGAAATAGCTCCACTGGAATACCATCACCTCCACTAGCTTTGTTCATAGTGATGCTTTCTAAGGCCCACTTGACTTCACATTCCAGGATGTCTGGCTCTAGGTGAGTGATCATACCGTCGTGAATATCTTGGTCAAGAAGATCTTTTTTGTACAGTTCTTCTGTGTATTCTTGCCACCTCTTCTTAATATCTTCTGATTCTGTTAGGTCCATACCATTTCTGTCCTTTATCAAGCCCATCTTTGCATGAAATTTTCCCTTGGTATCTGTAATTTTCTTGAGGAGATCTCTAGTCTTTCCCATTTTGTTATTTTCCTCTATTTCTTTACATTGATCACTGAGAAAGGCTTTCTTATCTCTCTTTGCTTTTCTTTGGAACTCTGCATTCAGATGCTTATATCTTTCCTTTCCTCCTTTGCTTTTTGCTTCCTTCTTTTCACAGCTATTTGTAAGGCCTCCTCAGACAGCCATTTTGCCTTTTCACATTTCTTTTCCATGGGGATGGTCTTGATCCCTGTCTCCTGGACAATGTCATGAACTTCATTCCATAGCTCATCAGGCACTCTATCTATCAGATCTAGGCCCTTAAATCTATTTCTCACTTCCACTGTATAATCATAAGGGATTTGATTTAGGTCATATCTGAATGGTCTAGTGGTTTTCCCTAGTTTCTTCAATTTCAGTCTGAATTTGGCAATAAGGAGTTCAGAATCTGAGCCACAGTCAGCTCCCGGTCTTGTTTTTGTTGACTGTATAGAGCTTCTCCATCTTTCGCTATAAAGAATATATTCATCTGATTTTGGTGTTGACCGTCTGGTGATGTCCATGTGTAGAGTCTTCTCTTGTGTTGTTGGAAGAGGGTGTTTGCTATGACCAGTTTGTTCTCTTGGCAAAACTCTATTAAATAGCCTTTGCCCTACTTCATTCCATACTCCAAGGCCAAATTTGCCTGTTACTCCAGGTATTTCTTGACTTCCTACTTTTGCATTCCAGTCCCTTATAATGAAAAGGATGTCTTTTGGGGGTGTTATTTCTAAAAGGTCTTGTAAGTCTTCATAGAACCATTCAACCTCAGCTTCTTCAGCATTACTGATTGGGGCATAGACTTGGATTACTGTGATATTGAATGGTTTGCCTTGGAAATGAACAGAGATCATTCATTTTTGAGATTGCATCCAAGTACTGCATTTTGGACTCTTCTGTTGACCATGATGGCTACTCCATTTCTTCTAAGGAAGACCATCTATAGTTTAGTTGGTATCATCTGAATATTTCCAGAGCAATCCTTTACAAAGTACAGAGGAATGTTTCTGAAAAATATGTAAGGATTAAAAGTGCATTTAGGCTCATCCACCTCATCAGAACTGACTCAAATATGTTCCGTTTTATAGCTGAGTAGTATTCCATTGTGTATTGTGTATGTACCACAACTTCCTTATCCATTCATCTGTTTATGGACATCTAGATTGCTTCCATTTCCTAGCTATTGTAAGTAGTGTGGCAACCCAAAACTGGAATTCTGTAACAACCTAGAGGGGTGGAATGGGGAGGGAGGTGGGAGTGGGGTTTAAGGGGGAGGGGACATATGTATACCTATGGCCAATTCATGTTACTGTATGGCAGAAACCATCACAGAACTGTAAAGTAATTGTCCTCTAATTAAAAATAAAAATTTAAAAAGTGCATTTAATTGAGATATAAAATTAAGAACATGAAAGTAGGAAAATATTGAGCCATTTGGCTGGAAGTTAACAGTAGGAGAGTTGTCTACTTAGATGTGTTGTGCATATGACAAGGAGTTAACTGGAAAAAAACTACATCATTTAATGGGGTTCTCAGATACAAAATAATAGAGCAGATACAAAAGAATAGAGCTGTGACCGCCCAAACACCTGCCATGGTGAAGAAGTTCAGATAAAGTCATGTGACCCTCAGTGTTCTAGAATTTCCTAAGCACCCAGCAGGTGGGAGGTGAAAGATTCCATGCACTTCACTCCAAACACATACTTGTTCAAATCAACAAACATTTTTGGAACCTGGTGATCTGTAAAACATTTGATGAAGTGCCTTGGAGGATCCTGTGATTCATTAGAAAAGCCATGAGAGATAAATATGTGCTTCCAGATTCTGAAATAATTAATGGGCAAAGAGCAAAAAAGGTGAGTGATGGTGTGTCTTTGTGTGACTAGGCAACTTTGAAATTGCTGCTTTTACTTTAAACCAGTCTCATAAGACTCTTAAAAGTGAATAAGAAGAAAAATATTTTACAGTCAGATGCACAATATCTTCTCAGTGTTAAAATGAAACCATTTCTATGATATTTCATTAGCCTGCTTCATAAGAATGAAAGACTAGGGTCTTTCTTAATAAACTTGGCTGCTTTATTAAGACTCCAGAATAGCTAAGGCCGTCCCCAGCAGAATCTTTCAGAGATGCATATAAACGAGGTGATCATATGAATAGATGCTTTTAAAATTGGATTTCTCTTCACCATCATACTTTACTTAATTTTTCATGGTTAATTTTCTTTCTCTCTTGCTCTCTTTCTCTCACACACACATACAGAGCAAAAAGGGTTTATGATCTGTTAGCTTGGTCATGCAAAGAAAGATGGAAATGGGTGGTCTGGTTGGAAAAAGAAACTGCTGATGCCCTCAAATACAGAAAAGCAAAATAAGTGGTGAAAATGTGGTGGGCAGGGTGCAAAAATTCTTAGAAATTTTTTGCAAGGTTTCAGGCAGCTATCTCTATATTCACAATGATATTTCTGTCTTGTCAGCATTCTTCCTTTATTTGTGTTGGACTTTATGACATATCTAAGAATAATAAATAATTTATAAGATGCAATAATGGCCTGGTACTTTTCTGGCAGATTTAAAAAAAATTCTTTTCTAATAACTCATTTGATAAACTCTTGAGTTCTTTTCTCTAGAACATTTCACACAACAATGCTTTGTTTTAAGGGTTGTCTATCAATGAGCTGCAAAGCATTCATTATGCATTCAAAGCCTGCTTTTTGTCAATCCCTTTCTTGCCTCCTTTTATTTTTCCTGTTTAAGTGGCATTTTTCTGGGAGTAATCTGATTCTTTAGGATGTAAAATGAAATGATGCTAGGGAAAAAAATTAACTCTTTAGGCTCGTAGAGACAATTTCAGTCTTTCATAGCGATGATTACATTTCAAAATACAATTCCACTGAATACATGCTCTTGATCATTTGCCTACTCATCCCTACTCAGGTGCATGAATACACACACGCAGGGATTGGACTGCTCTGCTGTGAAAAAGGAAAAATAAACAGCATTTTCCACATATATTCCTAAGAAATAATAATGTCTTCTTGTTCTATCAGAGATTTACTGAACATGTATACTTAGGCAGCTGCTCTGGCCATTATCCGAAATTAATGCAGTGTGTGATGTCTATTCACTTTTATAAGCCTTAAGGATAATCTCAAAGCAGGCAACAGGGGGTCAGAGAGGGTTCTCTGTTCTTGATGATTTTCTGCCCTGCGGCTCAGCCTCCTGCCTGAGCTACCTCACACTGTCAGCATAGCTAGTGCCAGGGCATGTGTTTCTAGAAGTAGAATTCTAGGTACACTTAGTGGTATGTATGTCTTGTCCTTTCCTGCACCTTTTTGTACCCAAGGATGTAATTTTCAAGCTGGCCAACTGTTGTTTGGTTCTGGACCCATGATTTTATACACATCTGAAGTAACTAGTCCTTTTGTGAATGAGAAGCTTCAGGCAAACGATGAATGAAAACAGAGAGGAACGGCAGGGCTTATTAAGGGGTGCAACTACGCCTAAAGATGGACAGGAGTCCAGTGATACCAGGGCACTGGGAGGCCAGCAGATTCACATCTGAGAACAAAACCATGCAGGAAGTGCAGGGAACAGGTGGCTAGTGCTCTTTAAACAGTCGCTTGGAGTTTTTCAGGGATCAGAATATCATCTAGTGAAAGCAAATGTTAGTTTCACTCCAGGAAGGCAAGCATGGAGAAAAACTCTATACTTCTCTGGGGAGATGGCAATGTCTTTTTCTCACATTTAACCATGTACTCTCTCATGGACACATGTGACCCCTCTAGCCTGGGTTTAGAAGTTTGGGCCTGTATACTAGTTTCTCAATGAACAGATGTTCTTTGTTCTAAGATGTGCTATTGATGAATAACTGCTTTTTTTCCCCAACACAGTCCACAAGTAACCCAATGCAAGAAGTAATCAACATAATGTAAGAGGTATTCTGATTTCAGAAACGTTATAATTTTGAAATGTGCTCTCTACTATGTGTAAAATAGATAGCTAGTGGGAAGCTACTACAGAGAGTAGGGAGCTCAGCGCTCTGTGATGACCTAAAGAGGTGGAATTTGGTGAGGGGCGGGAGCAGGCTCAAGAGGAAGGCATATATGCATACATATGGCTGATTCACTTCCTTGCAGAGCAGAAACTAACACAACATTGTAAAGCAATTATACTACATTTTTAAAATGATATATCTAAAAAAGAAAGTGTTACAAATAAAAGTGTGCTTCTTGGTAACTCCAGATACAGAATTTTAACTAGAATGCCCCTATAGTCACGACACGGATCCTTATTCACTCACATAGGCATGCATGCATACACTGAGGCATTTCTGTAGGTAAGCCATGCTCTAACTGTTGGGAGTGATTAAAAAATAAATTAAACCTGATCTCCTTTCCTCATATACCTTATGGTTTAGAAAAAGACAATATATATTCTGTTCAGTCCCAAAGTGGAGATGATAAGTACCCAAGTATGGTTGATAAAAAAAAAAAAAAAGCTTGAGAAATAAATACTATGTTTTGGATATTTATCTCAGAAAGTCATTACTTCAAGACTCACTAGGGAGGGAGGGGGATTGGGTAAGGAAAAGTTTCCTAGAGAAAGTGGCATTTTCCTCTGCCTCTTGAATGATGAGTAGGAGTCGTATACAACTTTTTCAACTTAATGGTTCCAATCATCTTTAAAAATTAATTGTTTCAAATTCTGGTGCATTACGTGTTTCAGCCTGAACTTTCACTTATCACTGACTCTGTCCATAGTTTATACTTGTGTTGTTGGCACTGGGCTTTATTTTTATTATACTATCATATCATTAGACTAACTTTGAAACAGTGTTCTTTAAACTCAAATTTACTGAATACCTGCGTGCCTTAACACAGTGCTCTGGGTAACTGCTACATGACAAATCCATATATGACTCCTGTTCTTCAAAAAGCATTACCTTGATTAGGAATTTTGATTGTGAATTAAAAATGTAACTGAAGACACAAGATAATGTCTTAATAAGAACTAGGAGAATTGGGGAAAACAGTAAATGCCCTAGGAAGGGAAGGAAAGGAGAGAAGAGTTTGTATTTTCTGGAAAACAACATCTCACAGGCTGTATTTTATTTTTAAAAAGAAAAGGGAAAAGGTAGAGAAGGATCAGAGCCTCCTAGAAGGGGAGAGCGTAGAAACCAACGCACAGAGGAGGGGATTTTCAGTGGCTGGGGATGTCAGCTGACCACCTGGGTTCAAGGTATGTCTATGCTGAGATGTTTATATTGAGAATTAAATAAAGATCAGCGCCTTGTATTGAGCACTTGATTTTTTTGTCAGGAATAGCGCTAGGCCCTGGAGAAAGAAACATTACAGATATACTAATATACTAACCTCAAATCTGTTGGGAATGACTGCCCAGACAATAGATAATACTGATATCTTAGGAACTGATATTATCTTAGGTAGTATCAATATCTAAGGTATCAATATCTTAGTAAGAAGAAGGTAACCTATTGACAGAGGATCTTTTGAGGGTCTTGGGTCGAGGAAGATGTTTGCAAAGCAACATTATTGAGAGCAGAGAAATGAATGCCAGATGTCAGGGAACAGCTAGGAGACCCATGCAAAATCTACTTGTAATGTCTATTTCTTTTCCTGCCCATTAAAATGTGAACATTAACATATGAATAAGATATTCTGTATATAGAATTATAACAGAATACAACTTTTAAGTTAAACAGCAAGCTTAACGGTCTGTTTTCAGCAGATAACTGTTATTTATAAACCGACCTGAGTCAAGCTTACTCTTGGGGGATACATTTTCCATATTTTTGGCTGACATTTCTAGGTCCCTGAGCAGATCTTATTAACTTGGTGATTTTAATCTCTGCCTTCTAAAAATGAAGGTCTTTGGCTCAGAATTTCTTCAGTTGATTTATACTGTCCTTATCCTTTCCATCATTCTGCCGTCTCCCCCAGGGATATTAAAGAGTGATTATTGGGCTTGATCAACACCACAGGCTCCTTTTTGATATAACAGTTGAAGATACATAGGTTTTACTGATCAATTTAAAATTCCTTGTAAACTGTATTTATATGCTGATCTCTTGAAACAGAATAAGCAAATTCTTAACCTTGAAAAGAGATGGATGCTTCTGTGTTTTCTGTCATCTTAGGCAATATTACTTCTAGTGTTTATTGGCCCAACTAAAGTTCATGTAGGACCTAAAAGGAAGCTCTGGAAATGGCATTATCTGTTATTTCCTCTGTCTTCTTTTCTGTGTTACATACTCCTAGTTTACAAATAAACTGACATTTATATTAATCAGCCCTCTAAAGCAAACATAGCTGAAGAAGGGCTAATATATCATCCCAAAATTGCTACCTAAAGTTCTAATTCCACAATCTTTATTGCTGCTGAAGATAAATGGCTTAAAGGAAAAAGGAAATTTGAAGTTTTCAGTGGTCTGATAACTGTGGGAAAGAAAACATTCTGCATTTTGAGATACATTCTAAAATAAAATTTTAAATTATTTTGATGAACCAATAAAAATTAGACTTTATAAAAATGCATATTTACCATTTTCCCCAAGAGGTTATTTTAGATTAATGCAACATTATAAGTCTCAGTTTTGCTTCTGGAATGGTTCCAGAACTCCTTTCCCAAGTCTAAGAATGTAAGCAACTGTATGGCAATGACCAAAATACTTACTGCCAGAATCGGGATGAAATCCAAAGACTTAAATAGGCTTCTTAAAAAATAGCATTAAATTTGAATAGTTTTTCACAAGGTGGAATATCACAGCCATAAGATAAAACACCTTCTGACAGGGTCTGAGAAATGTAAGCTCATACCTACAGATCAAAATGCAGGTAGGACATGCAGTAGACTGGTCTTCAATCTTTTATAGTGCTGAAACTTGGGACTGTCTAATGATGTTAAAGCAAGATGCTTAATGCTGTCCGTCAGCCTCTGAAACATCCCCATAATTAAATTTCAAGGCTGTGCTCCATAGCTCACTGGAATAGATATTAGGGTTGAAAAGGTCTCATTGATATGAATGGCATAAGTCATCTAGATGCCCAGGGAGAGATGCCACCTTAAATATCATCCTTTGATTAACTCTGAAAGAAATACATCTACTAGGAAGCAGTGAAGGGTTACCTGAAGGTCTATGGAGAAGTAGGTGGTACCTTTGATGAAAAATTATAAAGAGGGAATCTCAAGATAGGGCAGCAGAGAAAAACAGAGATGGTATTGTATACAAGTTCTGGGGAGAAAACGAGAAAAAAAATTGCCAGACTTTAGGAATGCACTGCCATTGCCACCAAGGATTCCAAGCCTTCCTCTAGATCCTACAGGAGAAACTATGGTTTTATAAGAAAGTGAAAGAGTTCATTACTCAGCTGTGTCCAACTCTTTGCAATCCTATGGACTGTAGCCCACCGGGCTCCTCTGTCCATGGAATTCTCCAGGCAAGAATACTGGAGTGGGCTGCCATTTCCTTCTCCAGGGGATCTTCCTGACCCAGGAATCAAAGTCAGGTCTTCTACATTGCAGGAAGATTCTTTATCATCTGAGCCACCAGGAAAGCCACCAAGTACCTCCTAATTCAAAAGACCACTACTTCCTGCTAAAGCTAAAGTTTCAATCTAGCTTCAGCTGAAACTGCTTCACTTCATTTTAAGCAGAAAGAAACAGGATCATTGTGAAGACAACACATAGATTAGTAAGAGTCTTTATTGGAGCTTCAGCAGCACCGTTATTTTTCCCAACTTTTTGAACTTGAGTGATTTCTATTACCTACATGAGCTTCATTTTATATTTGGAGGAAGGCATAGTATGCATACCCCTCTTTAGAGTCAAACTTTGTAAATGACAGTGTTACATCCATTGAGAATTGTTACTATTCAGAATCAGTTAGTACATAAAGCAGTTCATTTTTGTTGGGAAACTATTAACTATGGATCTTAGGAATATCAATAAGAATAATAAACAAAGAACTTGATCTGCAACTTTGACAAGTGCTCCTAAAGATAGTAAACTTACTCATTCTCCATTGGGTGGATACTTAAGAGCTTGGGAGTCTCTCCGGAACCCAGGGACCCTGTGTCTGAAATTTGTAGTATTTGCCACCAGATGGCGCTGTGTAGCAAGTGAACACGTAGTGCCCTTGTCTCCAGTAAGGAGTTGCCTTGTGCTCCTTTCAGCACTAAAATAATTTATGGAAAAGTACTCCTGCAAATGTGCACGATATTTTTAAGGCAATATAAGTAGGCTATTGGTAATAACATGTAAACAGCCGACATCTAATGCTGTATGTGTGTCTTATCCATCTTTCTGTGACTTTAGGGGAGTGAATATTTCTGTGGCTAGATCAGTGCCCGGCTTCTCAATGGTGTCTGCCTCGAGTAGAAATGATGATTACAACCAGGATAATCTTGAGTGATTATAATGGAGATCTGTACTACCTAGTGTTTGTTGAGTTTAGTTGTTGTTTTCACCTTCGAGGTGCAACTGTTTCCCCCATGCCTGCTTTCAGGCTTGCTGTTTACAGTGCTCCTCCAAAGCCTTCGATAATATTATGTCTCTTCTGAATTCTCTTTAAGTGGCAGCAAATGTGGTGCCAACAGGAGGTGGACAGCATTTTTCAAAACTAAAAACAGCTGCCCCAGATTCTTTTCTGCCCGCCTCAAAATTTTGACCCTGTCACATCTTTCTTACCTTTCAAACCTCTTTCATTGTTTGCTGCTGTTGTTCCTTGGATTGTGCCCTGTTTCTTAGGTAAATCTTAGGTCTTTTCTTATTCTCCTTTCCTAGCTAAACTCCATCAGCATTGCGGAACCTAAGAGGTAGTCTTGGATTCTTCTAACAATGGTATATTTTTGTCCCTAATAAGCAGTCCATGTAGTTACAGGTAACGAGTGCTTATAAAAATCCAAGTGGTTTAATGTTATGGTTAAGAGAGATCAATTGAGTCTTGAAGTCATCTGGAAGTGCATTTTTCGCACACTGATGAATCTCACCAATCCTTATAATGATCAAGAGTCAACTCTTTGTGGACCACCTAAGCTTCAGAGATCCCTTCTTCTGGACTCTATGAAATGCTGCTGTACAAGATTCAATATCCTTTAATATGCATATGTTTCAGAAAAGCTAGTTTAATTTATCAAGTACTAAAATATAGAGTTCTTATAAAAGAAGGTCACCAGGGGCAGCAGTTCAGCAATTCACTAGGAAAGCTTGTCATGAACCCAACTGGATCAACAGTAGATGTGGTGGCTTGAGCCACTCTCTTGGATTATAAGGTGGTCTTCAGAAAGGCAGCTACTTCAAGCAGGGAAAGCAAATAACAGGAGTCTGGGTTCCAGACACATGGTGGAGAATCTTATCTGCCTTTGACTCTGTCTAGATTTTATGAGAGAAATGAGCTTTGGTCCAGTTGTAGTGGCTTGAATTATGGCCCTCATGTCCACATCCTAATCCATGTAACCTGTGAATGGAAGCCTATTGGGAGACATAGTCTTTGCAAATATATTTAGGTTAAGGATCACAAGATGAGATCATCTTGAATGGCGCGGGTGGGCCCTGAATTCAATTTTAAGTGTTTTCATTGCAGACAAAGAGGAGAGACACACAGACAGAGGAAGAGAAGGCTCAGACACAAAGAAGGGAAGGGAAGGTGAAGACAGGGCCAGAAATCGGAATGACCCAGTCGCAAGGAAGGCTGGAAGCCACCAGAAGTTGGAAGTAGGAAAGAAATCTCTGTTAGCGCCTCTAGAGGGAGCATGGCCCTGCCAACATCTTGATTTTGGACCTCTGGCCTCCAGAACTGAGAGAGAATACAATTGTGTGTGTTTTTTTTAAGTCATGAAGTAAGTGAAAATTTTGTGTAGCAGTGCTAGGAAACACATATCCTTGTTTACATTGCTATATTTTGAGTTTTCTGTCATTCATAAAGTAACCTAATTCTAAACAACCTTTTCCCAAACTGTATTATAAACATCTTAAAATCAAAGATTGCAGCTTATAATTATTTATATCTCTCCTGTGCACAAAAAAAAGTGTGTGTGCATGTGTTAATATTAGTGACACTGTTACCTTTTGCATTTTTACCAATTTATAAGGGAATTCTTATAAATTCTTCCAAGGTTTGAAGAATTTCAGGAAGAGGTATTATTAATGATCATTATCACTGCCTAGAAAAACATGTAAGCTTAGCAAAAATGGGTGAAAGGAAAGTAAAACTGAGTGATGAATAAAGTTTTGGATATGCTAATATTGTGATGTCTATTACAAGGTTTGGCTTACACTCTGAATGGAGTAGGCATTTCTCTCCCACTCACCAACACTAAATAAAGACCCAGCAGGTTGTCTGTTGGGCTTACCTTTAACCTGCTACCCAAGTTAATTGGTTTTCTTCTAGTTTTAGCATTTTGAATACTTCCTCAATTTCTTATCATGCTCATCTGTGGTTTATTTCACTTGAATGCTAACACACACACACACACACACACACACACACACATACATGTAGTTAAGAAAGATCAATTATATATATACATACTGTGCTGAGTTTAGTCACTCAATCATGTCTGACTCTTTGCAACCCCATGCAATGTAGCCCGTCAGGCTCCTCTGTCCATGGGGATTCTCCAGGCAAGAATACTGAAATGGGTTGCCATGGCCTCCTCCAGGGGATCTTTCCAACCCAGCGATTGAACCCAGGTCTCCCGCATTGAAGGAAGATTCTTTATCAGCTGAGCCACCAAGGAAGCCCAAGAATACTGGAGTGGGTTACCATGCCCTCCTCCAGGGTGTCTTCCCGACCCAGGAATCGAACCGGGCTCCCCTGTATTGTAGGCTAATTCTTTACCAGCTGAGCTATTAGGGAATCACACACACACACACACATTTATGTTATATATATATATTTTTTTTTCACCCTAGTACTTAATCAGATATAGAATTAATCAATTAGAAATACTTGATTGTTTTCAGAATTGAGGATTATGAGGATCACATTAACTAGAAGGAACATTAAAATATTTGTCTTAGATTTAAATCTTATTAAGCTATTGAGAGGTATGTGTTCCTTGGAAAGTAAATTCTTGAGTCAGGGTCTCAGTTTCTACATATATAGGGAGAAAAGTACATATACTCACATCCACAGAAATACACATTCATACACACGAAATGCATAAATTCTCATATAAGTATGTAGTATATGTATTTTCTATTAGCCAGATACTTTTCATGAATGTATTATTGCATTCTTCCCTCTAAATTCTAAAAGGCAGACATACACCTTCTCCAGGGAAAACACAGAGTGTTTGTTTAGTTATTTGTCCATTGCACCAATAAGTACTAGAAGCAAGATTCAGTTCCAGATGCAACTAACTCCAAAGCATGACGCTGCAAATTTATTCTTAAAACTTTCTCTTGAAAAACTTTCTTGATCCATCATTTTGTATAAAGATAAGCTATGGCAGACTTGATATTACTAGATAATCCCTGGCTTTTCTACTCTAAATTGATTATTTATCACTGTCCTGTTTCACATTTTATCCACTTAATTGTCTATGCAAATTCTTGGGGCTTATCCTATCACTACTGATCCCTTATTTAAAAATGGAGAATGTAAAATTTAGTGAATGTTACGTAATGCTTGTGATTTTATTTTTTACATTTATCTTAAGTATAATTAATTTGCAATATGCTAACTTCTGCTGTACAGCACAGTGATTTAGTTATACATATATGTGCATTCTGTTTTTTTAAATTGATTTTTAAGTGGAGGATAATTGCTTTACAGTGTTGTGTTGGTTTCTGCTGTACAACAACGTGAATCAGCTCTAAGCATACACATATCCCTTCCCTCCTGAGTCTCCCGCCCACTGCCCCAGATCCCACTCCTCTAGGCCGTCACAGAACACCAAGATGAGCTCCCTGTGTTATACAGCAGCTTCCTACTAGCTATCTGTTTTAAGTTAGCCAGTGTACATTTGTCAATATATACATGGTAGCATATATATGTCAGTCCTACTTGATTTTAAACATGGACCACAACTAGCTTACATTTGTGTTTTATAATATATTTTACTTTGAAGACTATCTGGTCATTTAATATCTATCAAAAACATGACATTGATTTAACAACTCCCCTCCAGGATTACTTTTCATGATGACGGGCTAAAACCTGGGGGCCATAATTTTCTGAAAGTGGATCATTCTTGAAGTGCTAAAGATTTTATTTCAAAGAAAAATGCTGCTTAATTCAAGCTCTACCCATGAATCTCCAAATTGCCTACATCTAGGAGCAGCTGGGTGCCTAGGAACCTCTATAAAATTAGACTCACCTTTTCTAGGAGTGGAGAAGAAGTTCTGCGGCAGACAAAAAGTTATGGCAAATATTTTGGATGTCTCTTTCCCTTGAGAGCACCTCTGTCGGGCCCTTCAGAAAGTCCACCTTATCAAATGCCAGCTTCTTGAAGGGCATCAATTTCCTTTTTGATTGTATTGGGTAAAACACCTGTGATGCTATTGAAAGTCTACATTAATATTTAAATTGTCAAGAGATTCAAGAGTTCAGCTGTCAAGTCAATAATGGACCTAGAGTGGACCAAAGTTTGAATCAAATTTACATTTTAAAAAATAGTTTCTTGTGCCAGTCTAGATAACTTAAACTTTACAGGGAAAGTACATGAACAGCACTCAAACACTTTACATAATAAAATGTTGAAAGGTTTAAACTTATTAAAAAGTAAAATAGAAATTAATAACAAGACAGATTTGCTCAATGACTGGCCCAAGGTAGTTTATGGGGAGGGTGAATACTAGTCTGTATAACAAGGAGTTCATTTTGCCCTAGCGCCAGCCAGTCTTATGAAGGGCTCTTCAAGGGGTGCATTCATTCTTGAAGGCATTAGAAACTCATTTCATACCCTGAAATGGACTAATTATTTTCTAAAAGCAATGCTACAACCCACCTAAAAAGTCTTTCATACCAAATCCCACAGTTTAAACTAATTAAATTCTGTATGATTTAGTTGAATGTACATCATTAAAGTTGTTTTTCTTCCTTGGGGGTGTGCTGAATTCAAATAATAACAATGCCTTGTATTTGTAAAGAACTTATAAAGCTTTCCCCCTTTATTCTGCTGCTTGATGCCTAGAACAAGTCTATGGAGTTGCCCGTATGGATGATAATTCCACCTCAAACGGAGGCAAACAGGAGGCCAATGTGTCTTCCTCCCCGTTGTCGGTGGAGGGAGGGGCAGGAGCGACACTGGAGTCAACAGCCAACACTCACTGTGTGCCAGGCGCCAAAGTAACCGTTTTTAACGATTCCCAAGAGGAAAAGAGTAGGTATGGGAGGAATCCAGAGATTGAGATTGACACCTATACACTGATATATTATGGATAAAATACATCGATATTATTGATCGATTTGATTACTATTGATGTGATTACTATTGATAAATGGCAATCCACTCCAGTACTATTGCCTGGAAAATCCCATGGACAGAGGAGCCTGGTAGGCTACAATCCATGGGGTCGCAAGACACGACTGAGCAACTTCACTCATAAAATGGAAAACTAATGAGAACTTACTGTATGCCAAAAGGAGCTCTACTATATGCACGCTGGTGACGTGAGTGGAAAGGAAGTCCAAAAGGGAGGGGATGTATGTGCGCGTCGGCTGGCTCATTCTGCTGGACAGCAGAAACTAACACGGCATTGTAGAGCAACTATACTCCAGTGAAAATTAACTTTAAAAAAAGTGTTCATTTGATCCTCAAATCCTGAGAGGCTACTGTTGTTTTCCTCATGTTATAGATGAGAAAGATGAGTGGAAACGGCAGTGAGTGCCTAGACGATTGCCATGCACTGTTGGCGGGGGGAGGGGGGGGGCGTGGACGTCTAGAGTTTCCACTCTTAACACTATGTTTCACCCCCACAGGAGTGATCCCCTTGGTGGGACACAGATCGCTGCTGCGTCTGTGAAGCGCTGTGGGCAGATGGGGAGTGGGCACAATGCTGTGACTCCCAGGGTAGAGGTCGGAGCACAGAGGCTCAGAGTGTAATTGCAGTCACACAGCTGGAAGCTAAACCAGGTCACATAATTCTACCAAGATATTCTTGCTACGGTATCACTTCTGCTTTTCTCTCCTTGTTCGTCTACAAACCACCACTTTTATTGTGTTGTTTCTGGTGCTTTCATTTATAAGTCCTATTCAGCTCATTATGGCCCAGGCACAATACGCTGGATTGTTCTTCTGTGTGGCTGGAACACCATAGTGGCTCAAGACCCCTCAGCATAGAACTGCATTCTTCATTCTTTCCAAGTACATTAGAAAAGATCCAATGCTAGGACCTCAAAGCCTCTCTCGTTTGACACTATCTTTAACTCAGTTTGCTGTTTCCTGGGAACCAGCAATGATGGTCACTTCCAAAAAATAAACTGAAAATTTAAAAAAATGAGTTTAGCAAGTTGTTTCTTAATGATTCTATTTTTAAAAGGATTTTTTTAAATTCCCCAATAAATTCAGCAATGAGAACCTCTACTACACAGAATCCCTCACATGTTTCTGGGGCCATGTTCTAAGATGCTTTGAGTTTGGCTTTGAGTCTCCTTATCTACACATTTTCACAGTCAGTCAATGAATTCCACAGGCCACTTCTACTTAATGTATGGAGACATGCACTCAAAATGATGTAAGGTAAATGACAATTATATTTGGTGAAAAGTTACTCTAGTGCAAATTTTCTCTAGCCAACTGAAAAGCAGACCAGTGTCCTGGCCTTCTGGCTTGTTCTTCTCCCAAATGAGGGTCACAGTACTTCTGTACGCATGCCCATTAGCAGAGAATCACAGCCCAAAGGAAAATGAGAATTTAGACCTCAGAATGACTATTGACAAATACTTAGTAATTCTATCATTTGTCACTGGCCTGGCTTAACTGATGAATGGTGGTCTGTAGGTAGCAAGTTTCAATGTATAAAAGGCAAAGACTACATTCAGTGTTTTCTGTTTTGTTTTGTTTTGTTTTCCTCTGCAGCAAAATGTGAATAGAGACCAGCAGTGGCTGATTTCAAAGTCCCAGTTCTCAAAGGGAAGCAAAGACAAAATTCACTTTCCCCAGTTATCAGCTTAGACTAGCGAGAAGACACTGAAGACATGGCCTGGGGCCATTTCACGTTATGGGGGCGAGATCTTGGAACGAAGCTCAGGGGCAGAGTCTGGGCTACCAGGGTGGGCAGGGCCCCCAGCCCTCTCACCCTTTTGCTGTTGCTGTTCAGTCACTATGTCCAGTTCTTTGAAACCCCATGGACTACAGTATGCCAGGCTTTCCTATCCTTCACCATCTCCTAGAGTTTGCTCAAATTTATGTCCATTGAGCCAATGATGCTATCTAACCATCTCATCCTCTGCCACCCTCCTCTCCTTTTTTCTTCAGTCTTTCCCAGCATCAGGGTCTTTTGCAATGAGTCAGCTCTTCTCATCAGGTGACCAAAATATTGGCGCTTCAGCATCAGTCCTTCCAGTGAATATTCAGGGTTGATTTCCTTCAGGATTGACTGGTTGGATCTCCTTGCAGTCCAAAGGACATTCAAGAGTCTTCTCCAGCACCACAGTTCAAAAGCATCGATTTTTCAGTGCTCAGCCTTTTTTATAGTCCAACTCTCACATCCATCCATACCTGACTATCGGAAAAACCATAGCTTTGACTATACAGATCTTTGTTGGCAAAGTGATGTCTCTGCTTTTTAATATGCTGTCTAGGATTGTCATAGCTTTTCTTCCAAGGAACAAATATCTTTTAATTTCATGGCTGCAGTCAACTTCTGCATTGTTTTGGAGCCCAAGAAAATAAAATCTCTCATTCTATGACATCCTGAATCTAATGTTAGCCCCTGCTCCTCCTGTCAGAAGAGGATGAAAAGTTAAGGAGAGTTATTTCTCTGGAATCTTGCAGATAAACTCTGTATTGGGGTAAGCAGATGTAGGACGATGAGGAAGTAAAAACAAATTGAGTGTAGACATTTTGTTGAACGGCTTTTGCTATAAAGGGGAGCAAATGTATGGGCAAGAGCTAGTGGGGTCCCTAGGGGGAAGTGAGGTTTGCTAGTTTTATTTTGTAGTTTACCTTGGAAGTAATACAGTTTGTTTATATGCTGATAACATTAGACTGGAAGAGATGAGAGAGAGAGAGGTGATTAAAAAAAAGGGGGGCCAAAAACTTTGAGGGGGATTGTGGCACAGTGGTAAATAATCCTCCTGCAATGTAAGAGGTGCAAGAGACATGAGTTTGATCCCTGGGTTGGGAAGATCCCCTGGAGTAGGAAATGGCAACCCACCCCAGTATTCTTGCCTGGAAAATCCCATGGACAGAGGAGTCTGGTGGGCACTTGCTTAATTTTTCTTCTATCCTACTTCTTTCTCTTCTTGACTGCTTCCCTTTTTCTTTCATGTTGGAGGACTCAAGCTTTGACCAGTTTCCCTTCACTGGTTTTCTTCCTTTCTTCTCTTTTCTGCTCCCTTGTGTACTCCCCTGTTCCTTCAGCATCCATGTACACAGCCCGGGTTGGTAATGACACTTGCACAGACATGAGATGTTTAAAGAAAAGAGAGTTTTATCCAGTGTCAGCATGTCACATTGGGTGATTCCAGGGCACAGGCCAGCTGTGACATGGCTTCTGAAGATCCAGGCAGTTCAAGAGTCATGATTTCCTAACATACATACCAAACCAACATTGTTGAGGAAAATCAGAACTCTAATTATTACCCACTATTTCTGACTTACTGACAGCAAGACTGTCTACCCACACTTTGTTCGATGGACGCCAAGTGTTTTACAAACTTAAGAGTTGCTTTTCAGAAACATACACTGACATATTTTCCTTCAGATCTTTTGTGTTAGGACTCACATATTGCTTAGAAATCCTGTGTTTCATCAGTGAATATACACACAATGCAGCAAAGATATAATATGAGTACCTGGTTTTGCTTTATTTTTTCAGGATTTATCATGCAATTTCACATCCATTTTTGCAATTATTAAATATCACATTTATACTTAATGAGTATCAAAAGAAATGTAAGGACCTAAGAAGTCTTATTATAAAGAATGCACACGTAGTGAGCTGATTTTAATTTTAGTCATAATTTTCCAAACTGTGTGTTCACACCTTCTTCAGTAATGCTCACTTGTCACAAAATAGATTCATTAGAATTTCATTATCCATTACCTATCTTCTGAAGCCTACGTAAATTAGCTCTAAAATAGTCAAAAGGCTTGAAGTCATGAAGAACAGGGTAAACAAACCATAAGACAGAATATCCCTGAATATGGTTAGAGCTTCCCTGGTGGCTCAAATGGTAAAGAATCTGCCTGCAATGCAGAAGACCTGGGTTTGATCCCTGGCTCAGAAAAATCCCTTGGAGAAGAGAATGGCTACCCATGGCAGTATTCTTGCCTGGAGAATCCCATGGACAGAGGAGGCTGGTGGGCTACAGTCCATAAGGTTGCAAAGAGTTGGACGTGACTGAGCGACTAACACTTTTTCACTTCACTTTTGAAGGGTTAAAGATGCTCTGTGACCTGAGTCCAGTTTAGGAGAGGGGAAACTTCTCTGTATCTGACATACCCACTCAAGTGGAATAACAACACATCCATTGAAGGTATGGGTAACAGGAACAAAGCTAGTATTGTCTAAGCTCTGTGGTCTTGAGGTCAGGAAATGGGATGAGATGAAATATGGCCTTTCTTGGTGAGATTTCAAAAGAGTAAGAATACTGTTCATACAACCCAGAGGTAGCCTGGTGTGTTGATAGAGCACAGATTTTAGACACAGACCTCTTAGTCTTACACATCAACCTTGCCACTCATCAGCTGTGTGACCTTGAGCTATTTCATTAACCTCTCTGTGTTTAATTTTCCTTATCTGTAAAATGAAGATAAGAATGGTACCTACTCTATAGGGTTATTATAAAGGTTAAGGAATTAATAGAGGATTTTTCAAAACTCATGCTGTTGGTATTTTTAGCTAGATTAACTTTTAGTCCAGGGAGAGGGGTAGTCCTGTGCATTACAGAATATTTAGCATCGTCTGTGTCTTTTACCCACTAAATGATGTGATAATTGTTGTTGTTTAGTCACTAAGTCATGTCCAACTCTTTTGCAATCCCATGTACTATAGTCCATCAGGCCACTCTGTCCATTGGGTTCCCCAGGCAAGAATACTGGAGTGGGTTATCATGCCCTCCTCCAGGGGATCTTCCCAACCCAGGGATTGAACCAGCATCTCAGGTGGATTTTTTACCAATGAGCCACCTGGGAAGCTATCCTCTCTCAAATTAAGACAATTGAAATTATTTCCACACATTGTCCTTGGTTGAGAATAACTTTTACCATTTGTAAAATACCTAGAGTGGTGCTCCACATACAGTAATTGCTACACATATATTTGTCAAATAAAGCTACTAATAAACTGATAGCAACATTGCAAAAGTAAATGATAAAAATAAGACATAGGGATGCATTAGACATAAGCAACAGGTAGAAAAAATAAGGTGTTGGTCTACTTCAGTTAATGCATTTCACCCTTAACAAATGGTAAAGGCATGATTTATGTAGAAACAATATCAGTTCAGTTCAGTTGCTCAGTCGTGTCTGACTCTTTGCGACACCATGAAACGCAGTACACCAGGCCTCCCTGTCCATCACCAACTCCCAGAGTCCACCCAAAGTCATGTCCATTGAGTCAGTGATGCCATCCAATCATCTCATCCTCTGTCATCCCCTTCTCCTCCACCTTCAGTCTTTCCCAGCATCAGGGTCTTTTCCAATGAGTCAGCTCTTTGCATCACATGGTCAAAGTATTAGAGTTTCAGCTTCAAAATCAGTCCTACCAATGAACACCCAGGACTGATCTCTTTTAGGATGGACTGGTTGGATCTCCTTGCAGTTCAAGGGACTCTCAAGAGTCTTCTCCAACACCACAGTACAAAAGCAACAATTCTTCTGTGCTCAGCTTTCTTTATAGTCCAACTCTTACATCCATACATGACTACTGGAAAAACCAAAGCTTTGACTAGGCGGACCTTTTTTGGCAAAGTAATGTCTCTGCTTTTTAATATGCTATCTGCTGCTGCTGCTGCTAAGTCACTTCAGTCATGTCCGACTCTGTGCGACCCCGTAGACAGCAGCCCACCAGGCTCCCCCGTCCCTGGG
>SJYQ01005277.1:0-47076 GCA_006410935.1 Redunca redunca
GGGTAAATATATGATTTAACAGATACATACAAAACATGGGGTAGATGAATTAAGATATAAGTACAGATATAAATCTATGTTCTAATGTATTTTATAGATGCATATAAAAACATGGAAATATGAACTAAGGTATAATTATGCAAACAAATCTAATGAGATCATGCGTGTAAAATTTAGAAAAGGGAAGCATACATACACACATTTTATTGTTAATATTTTTTATTTGTTTTCATGTAGCTAAGCAAGTATTTTGCTTCCTTTGGTAATACCTGTTTTAAGTTAAACCATTCCCTTTGTTCCTACCAAATCCATAAGCCACTCCATTTCATTAAATGTTTTTTAAATGGCTTTAAATTTCTTTTCATAAACTAACAAGTCAACAAGAACAAATCCATGTTTTGCTTTATTCTTTGCAGGGAAAAAAACTGCTACTGGTAACAATGCTTCTTTGAATACTGTTTTATAGTAAAAAATCCATCTGCCAATCCAGGAGATATAGGAGACCTGGGTGAGATCCCTAGGTTGGGAAGATCCCCTTGAGGAGGAAATGGCAACCCACTCCAGTATTCTTGCCCGGAGAATCTCCACGGACAGAGAAGCTTGGCGGGCTACCGAGTGCATGGGATCGCAAAGAATCAGACACAACTGAGCATGCATGCACTTAACTAAAAGCCAAAACCAATGTCTTAGATTAATATTGAAAAGTTTGATCTCTGCTGAATTTATAGATTTCATACTAAGAGAGGTTTAAAATAAAAATACTGCCAGCTTAAAACAAAAACATCTACAAAGCTCAAAGACATAATTAAATCAGATTAAATTATGACTTAAATGATGTTTAATTAAGGATGGACACTTACCTTTTTAATTGTTTTTGTTTGTACCAAAGCAAGTTCCCTATTCTCATCCGCTACGTACAATGAAAGTTTCACATAGGGATCACTGTAAGAAAAAACAGGATTATACTTTTCATTTTAAGAATACAAAAAAGAAAGTAGCCATAACCTAACTGAAAATGCAACAATATCAGTTAATGACCCAGTTTATGTAAATGTTACAAACTAAGCAGTAACATTTTCAGCATGCTTACCAGGGAAATACACTGAGAAAAATTCCTGACCAAGGATGTTTATTTAAAACCAAAACTAACATGAAACTCATACTCTTACTTTAAAGATCACCTTCTCTATTATTAATTCAAAAGAATTAATTTGCCGTAGTTTCTTTTTTCCTAAACACATTCAGATTCTGGAAAGACTATAATAAAAATTATTAAAAGGCATATAAAATTTGTCCAGATTAGCAAAATCTAGCTTGAAAATTTATTTTGCATCTTATTTTTATTCTGATTTCCATTATGTTGGTAAAAATTATTTTTCTTTCAGTGGAGGTAAAACAGGCATCGTTTATCTAAACCAACATGTATCATCTTATAGAGTAAAAGAAAAGACACATTTATGAAAAATTAAGGCCCAGTATGTCAATAAGAGAGTTGCCCAAAGGTACAGACTGCAGTCAAGTCTTGATTAAATTTCAGGTTTCCTGACTACAAGTTCCAGAGTTCTAATCATTTCCTTGGGAAACTAAAAACTTTCAGCCAGAAAGTATATTGAAAGGATACTTAATGTGGATTATCTACTAAGAACTTGGTAAATCCACCCATCGTATGTTCTAGAGTTGCTCATACTAGGATAGCTCAAATCTAGTTAAGCTAAAAGAATCTGGGGTCCAGGGTCTTCTGTTTCACACTTGGAATCCTTAAAATCATAGAAAGGGCCTTCATGTATTCAATCCGCAAATTTTCACTCGTCTAATTATCTATAGCCGATAATTTATTTTCTTCCAATTTGAGAATTATCCTTTAGTAGTTATACACCGTGACTATTAACTCTTATTTTGCAACATCCAAGGTGTTTCTAAAGATTATATGGGGCATCACAAAATGCTTAAACATTGGTTTTTATTCGATAGCTATAGGCCGTGCTTTCCCTTAAGGAAAGAGAAAGTGACAAAATGCAAAGTTTAGTATTAACAGAACTGTATTTGATATCCGAGAGACAGAAATCAAGAGTCAGTGAAAAGTACCGTTGGTGCACACCTGTAGTATTTATTACTCACAAAATGCATCTTAATGGGAGCTACAGCACATCTCCTTAAACACAAAAAACCAACAATAGAATTTGCTCTGTTATATTCTGAGTAGATTTTATATATATATATATATATAAATATTTTAACATTCTGGTTAAAATGTTAGAAATACATTTAGAAAAAGGTATTAGTTAACCCTCTGTCACTTATCCATAAGCCACAGACACTTTTTCACTAAAGGATATCTGACCAGACACACCTACTCCTTCTGATCTGGACACACTCAGCCTCCGAATAAAGACGAATCAAGAGCCAGGATGTAATCTAGGTTTAAAAACCCCGAGACCACCTTCCTAATCAAAGCCATGGTCTGAGTGATGGATCAGGAGATTATTTCTAGGGTCAGCGTTTCTCTGGCTTTAGCATATCAGAACTGCTGGGGAAAAGGGATAGTTAAAACATAAATGCTTGGCCTCCAGCCCCAAAGACCCCCACAGAGGTCTAGTAGGTCTGGGGTGGGATCAAAGAACTTGCATCTCAAACAAACACCCAGTGATGCTACTGCTTGGGGTTCAGGAATCACACTCTGTGAACTACTGCTCCACATGGTATCTGAAAGAGTATTTTCCAGCTATAGACACCAGTTTTCTATTTCCAGTCACCAAGTTACTGCTAAAAAGAGCTCACAGCCTGCTGTCTCTGTTATCTCAAGAACAGCTCCCAGTCTGCCACAGAGGTGCACACACGCTCACACACACACACAATCCCATGTTACAGAGAAGACAACGACCTCTGCTGACTGCTGTCTCTTCCCTTCATGCCCCTTGGCTTTCACGATTGCTGCCTGTCACATAACTGCTATAAAGAGCCAGGCACGCACTTTGATGGGGCATCCACGTTCTTCCTCCAATCCCCTCCTGGCCTCAGTTCATGCCCCTGACGAGTTCACAGTGAGGGGCGCATGTAGCTGAGGGGGTGGCCTCTGAGTCTGGGACAGTGTCCCCCAGCTGTGATGAGGAAGGCTTGCCTGCGTCTGTCCTGAGTGTGCATCCAGGTAGAGGTAGGTACTGGGTGACTACCTGAAGGTCTGACCAGGAAACTTCCTGGAAGAGAATTCAGGGTGAACAGAGAACCACAGGCCAAGGTGTGGGAGCTGGAGAAAGGAGAGTAGGGTGCACGTTCTCAAGGGGAGGGAGCACAGGACTTGGGTAGGCTGGTGGAAGGACGGGGGGGTCCGAGAGCGCTGGGGGCAGGGCGGGAGGGGAGCCCTGCCCAGGGGGCTCTCCCTTTCTGCTCGCACAGAAGCACCACCACCATCAACAGATGTCTACAGAGACTACACTGCCGGCACGCTAGTGCTGGTGAGCTGGGGGAACCAGTGGGCAACAGTGAGGACTGAATCATCAAAGGTCACTATGGACACTCATGGATAAAGAAGATATAGTACACAGATACAACAGAATACTGCTCGGCCATAAAAAAAAAGAATGAAATGATGCCATTTGCAGCCAGTATGGATGCCGCTAGAGATTATCATAACAAATGAAGTCAAAAAAAGAAGGACAAATACCATATGCTACCACATATATGTGGAATCTAAGCTATGAAACAGAGTCAGCGACATAGAGAATAGACCGGTGGCTGCCAAGGGTGGGGGTGGTGAGGGGTGGACTGGGAGTTTGGGATTAACACGTGCAAAGTGGCACATACAGGATGGAGAAACAAGGTCCCACTGTGTAGCACCAGGAACTATATTAAGCATTCTGTGATAAACCAGGAGGGGGAATACGACAAAGAAGGTATGTATATATCTATTCCGGTTGTCATGTATGGATGTGAGAGTGGACTATAAAGAAAGCAGAGCACCGAAGAATTGATGCTTTTGAACTGTGACGTTGGAGCAGACTCTCTGAGAGTTCCTTGGACAGCAAGGAGATCAAACCTGTCTATCCTAAAGGAGATCAACCCTGAATATTTACCGAAAGGACTGATGCTGAAGCTGAAGCTCAAATACTTTGACTCCCTGATGCAAACAGCCAACTCACTGGAAAAAGACCGCGATGCTGGGAAAGATTGAAGGCCGAAGGAGAAGAGGGCAACAGAGGATGAGATGGTTGGATGGCTGCTGCTGCTACTAAGTCACTTCAGTCGTGTCCAACTCTTCGCGATCCCATGGACTGCAGCCCACCAGGCTCCTCCGTCCATGGGATTTTCCAGGCAAGAGTGCTGGAGTGGGGTGCCATTGCCTTCTCTGGGTTGGATGGCATCACTGATTAAATGGACATGAACTTGGGCAAACTCTAGGAAATAGTGGAGGACAGGGACTCCTGGTGTACTGCTGTCTATGGGGTCACAAAGACTTGGACATGACTGAGTGACTGAGCAGCAACACACACACACATGTATAATTGAGTCACTTTCTTGTACAGCAACACTTAACACATTATAAACCAACTATGGCGGTGGTGGTTTAGTTGCTAAGTCGAGTCCTACTCTTGCAACCCCATGCCAGGCTCCTCTGTCCATGGGATTCTCCAAGCAAGAATACTACCTCAATTAAAAAATCAAAAACTTTTATAAAAGATAATTAAAAACAAAAAAGACATTCATGAATGGCCCTCAGCTCAGCTGAGTGAGGATAACACTTTCTCATTTCACCAAGGAGAAGGCTGGAGCAGAAAGGTGAGATACAGACAGGGCATCAAGCACCAGAGTGAGTGGGGGGATGCCAGTGTACCCTGAGCTGCCATCAACTCCGCCTCAACTACAGGCACAGCTGGAGCCAGCACCCCCATCCCCACTACCACCAGCCCAGCACCCAGCCGCCGTCAGGCATCCATCTGCACCTGGCCAGTACTCGTATACAGCACCTCACTCCACTCTCACCATAAGCTTCTGAAGCTGGCACACGTTTCAGATGAGAAAATGAGAAAAATCAAGCCGCTTGTCCATGGTTAAAACAGAAGGGAGGAGATGGGCAGGAACACAGGCATCTTTGCTCCAGAATCCAACCCTCGGAGGGCATGGACCCAGCCTGCCCGCGACACGCTACGCGGGCCACCGACAGAGCTGCCCGCGGAAATGTCGAGGGGCAGGAGTTCTCAAACTTCTGCTGAGCTGGAAAACATCATGTGCTGTAACTGCTGTTATGACCTAATCTTATTTCTTTATTCGTTTGGCTGCACCAGGTCTGAGTTGCAGCATGCGGGATCTTGAGCTGCAGCATTCGAACTCCTGGTTGGGGCACATGGAATGCATTTCCCTAACCAGGGATCGACCCCAAGCCCCCTGCACTGGGAGCTCACAGTCTTAGCCACTGGACCACCGGGGAAGCCCGAGGGGGATGTTTTAGCTAGCTTATCTTATTTTTTTGTCCAACTCTGGTTGGGGGAACAACCAGACTTGGGCTGTGTCTTTACCTTTAAGGAAGATCACACTTTTGAGATCTTATCTCCTTCTCAACACTCCAAATAACCACCTACGTGACCTTGAACAAGTCACTTGAGTGCTCTGAACTTCGATTTTCCTATCTCCCAAATCAAGAGGCTTGGACTAAATCAGTGGTTTTCACACTATAGATGCAGCAGAGCCCTAGTTCTGTGCAACTCTTTCAGGATAACTACAGGTTAGAATTTGCACCTTAATCTGTCTTATACGTTCGTTTTTCATATTAGAATTTTTTTTTTGGCTGGGGTTCTATAACTTAAAAAATTAAAGCCACTGGACTGGTTAGAATATTCTGAATCTCAGAACAATTCGAACTTATTTCTCTTCTTTCATAGTAACAATAGCCCAGTCCATTTTAAGAAAATATGGACTGACTTCCTGAAGATAAAATAGGAAGAGAGAATAAGACTCTACCCTCTCCATCAGGGCATGAAAGGTGAAGTCCACAGCAGTGAGTATAAGAAACCACTCCTGATCATCACTTCAGTTCAGTTCAGTAGTCACTCAGTCGTGTTCGACTCTTTGCGACCCCATTGACTATAGTACGCCAGGCCTCCCTGTCCATCACCAGCTCCCAGAGTTTACTCAAACTCATGTCCATCAAGTCGGTAATGCCATCCACCATCTCATCCTCTGTCGTCCCCTTCTCCTCCCACCTTCAATCTTTCCCAGCATCAGGGTCTTTCAAATGAGTCAGTTCTTCGCATCAGGTGGCCAAAGTATTGGAGTTTCAGCTTCAGCATCAGTCTTTTCAATGAACATTCAGGACTGATTTCCTGTAGGATTGACTGGTTGGATCTCTTTGCAGTCCAAGAGACTCTCAAGAGTCTTCTCCAACACCACAATTCAAAAGCATCAATTCTTCAGTGCTTAGCTTTCTTTATAGTCCAACTCTCACATCCATACATGACCACTGGAAAAACCACAGCCTTGACTAGACAGACCTTTGTTGGCAAAGTCATGTCTCTGCTTTTTAATATGCTGTCTGGGTTGGTCATCACTGGGGTGGTATCTTATACATGTTACCTGGGCTTCCCTGGTGACTCAGAGGTTAAAGCATCTGCCTGGAATGCAGGAGACCCGGGTTTGATCCCTGGGTCGGGAAGATCCCCTGGAGAAGGAAATGGCAACCCACTCCAGTACTCTTGCCTGGAGAATCCCATGGAGTGAGGAGCCTGATAGGCTACAGTCCATGGGGTCGCAAAGAGTTGGACACAACTGAGCGACTTCACTCACTCGCTTCTAACCAACTTACGTACTAGGTATCAAGAGCACATCACCTGAGCAACAACCAAAACAAAAGGCACAAGGTGTGGGTGTGCCTGGGCCAGGCTGAGGATCAGTAAGCCTCGTCACCAGCTTCTTTTCCAAAGCTTGTTCACTGTCTTCACCTCTGATGACCTTCATCTGAAGGCGATGCTCTGCGGGAGGGCTGAGAGGAAGACTGCAGCTCCCAGAGACTTTTTCACACTGATCCACAGAGGCCCCCTGATAAAGGTGGCAGTTCCGGAAGAACCTACTGCCCTCTGAAGGGTCCTTATCAGACCCTCAATCTCTCCACACCTTCACTACAAAAGGTCCCGGTAGCTTATGCTCGAGGCTTCCCACCCCCCCTCGCTGAGAACACCGGAAGGTCTAGGAAAGACACATAAAGAAGCACGTCTGCACCTTCTCTTATGGGGAGTAGACAGAGGGTACAGCTGTATGGGTAGAGGGTTCTGGTTTTTTCATGTTGCTTCCTATATACTGAAGATTTTTGTTGTTGTTATTAACCATTAATACATAATACATTTATAATTAGTAAAAAAAAAAAAAATCTGGAAGGGCATGGAGGGAAGTAGGCAGGTCTCCTCCACTGGTGCTTCTTCATCAGTGCCCATGACCATCTCCACTGGAGTCTCCAGTCTCAACTTCACCAACTCTCTAAGTGACCTTCAGACAGTCAAACTTAACCACTCTTAACTTCAGGTGGTTTGTCAATGAAATGGGAATGACAATTCCGAACTCAGAGTATCACTGTAAGGATCAGAGGATATTCTGTATTAATATTAGTGCCCACTTCAGCACCAAACACACAGTATAAGTGCCCCATAAATGACAGCTGTAACTGTGATTCTGTTTTCCCCTCTTTCAAGACTTTTGAGGTTCTCGGTTGCTCTTCCCAAGCCCCCTGCTCCCGAGGTGATGGCGGATCTGACCTGACACCGATCACCTCATAGTGTGAATGGGTGCCAGCCGAGCATGGCACCTTAAGTGTTCCGTGCTTCCTCATGACTCATTCCTGTGGAAGCCCTAAGGCGATCTGGTGGAGATGAGCAGACCGGTCACCTTATTTACAACAAAGCTCATTGCAATTTACTTTTGACAACCAGTTACTACCCTAGTGGCTGGTGTGCCGTACAACTCGGGGCTGGCATTAACATTCCTCTCTAAGAAGCTCAACGCTTTGTGGATTAGAGAAGACATTCTTTTTGTCAAACCTTTTGTTTTCTCTGCTGCGTACTGAAGCTATTGAAGTATTACATTCTTTCTTTTCCAATCCTTCCAAGGAGACAAATTGATATTAGGATTCAAACAGCATCCTAGTATTAACTGAGTAGGGCTTCCCTGGTGGCTCAGCAGTAAAGAATCTGCCTGCAATGCAGGAGATGCTGGTTCAATCCCTGGGGCGTGAAGACTCCCTGGAGAAGGAAATGGCAACCCACTCCAGTATTCCTGCCTGGCAAATCCCATGGAGAGAGGAGACTGGTGGGCGACAGTCCATGGGGTTGCAACAGAGTCGGACGTGACTTATCAAATAAACAATACAGTAACTGAGTACTTGCTGTCTTCCAGACAAGGACACAGGCATCGCAAATAGAAGACACTGGCCCATCCAAATGGGGCACAGAAGCAGTGGCTGGGACACCGTGCCAAGTCCTCCAGCACTCGACACTTCAATATAAAGACTGCAGGGCTACAGGCCTGCTCTGATCTCAACCAGGCTCCAAGAATTCAGAGACGGGTCTCATTCTGCCTTCATCGCCACGAAGCAAAAACAGCACAGATGAGGTCATTTCTCAGGGAGAGGTGGAAATAAGACTTGCTGGATTTCCCCGTTGCTCAGTCTCCCGGGCCACACTCAACAAGGACAGTTAGGCCTGGCGTGTCACGAAGGGGTGACCCCCTCCATCTGAGTCACCCAAGTGCTCTATGATAAACCGCAGAGTGGAAAGGCGAGTCCTCTTGTACCAATTACTTGCTCATTTTTCGCAGACTGGTCTTTGATGAGACCGAGGTACTCTTCAAGGAGGCAGGGGAGTGGGGGGAGTGGGGAAGCAGAGAGGAGGGCGGGGCTGCCTCCACTGGCCAAGTGCTCTGGGGGTTAGGTTCAGGCTGCGCCACGGGGCCAGACCAGCACCACCGCCGTGTCCGCCAGCTAGAAACCTCCCTTTCCAAGAGGCTGGGCTATTACGAGAACAGTGAGAACGGTCTTCGGTTTTCAACCATGCCTCCTGTGGGAGCACTCCAGCATCACCTGAAGGAAGCAATCATTCTTTCCCATAAAATGAACTTGCTTAATACGCTGCCAGGACAGTCTGTCAAAACATCCCGTCTTTGTTCCCTGTGAACAAATAGCTGAGTCTAACGTAGCATATTACATAACACTGTAGGTCAAATTTATTTTGACTACCTGACGTATGATACACTAAAACTTAGCAAACCCAGAGAAAATTTCATTGGAAAACCTGTTTTGCTCAAGGTTTCTGCATACCTTTCCACTTTTGCTATCATACCCAGTGCTACCTAAGTTACTAGTATCTGTAATAAAGAAATAATGCGAGACACTCACAAACCAATGAGGAAAAATGTTAGCTAGAAACTGTGAGATAATAAATCATATGAATATAGGTGATAATATCAAAATGGAAGCTTTCATCTTACAAGGGGTCACGGATTCAAAACAGCTAACACTTTCTAAAAAGAGGCAGACATTTTAATACTCTACTACTGCAAAAAAAATTATCACAAGTCTTTCTAGAAAGCAATATGGCAGGAGGTATCAAACATTCAAAGAATTGGTGCCTTTGATTCAACAAATCTATTTCTAAGGATTAATCCCAAAGAAATAATCAGAGATGTAGGCAAATATTTGTCTGCAAAAGATACTCATTACAGCATCATATATAAGAAAAAATTAGAAGCAACTTTCCAGTCCAAGAAAGAAGTGATTAAATAAATTATGGTGTAATCATCTGCTAGAATATTATAAACCAGAAAATCATCATTTCAAAGAACATTTTTCATTGGGAAAAAATAATCATAGTATAACATTAAGGAATAAGCACAGTCTAAAACTGTGACTAATTCTATATATATGCAAAGTAATTGAGAAAATGGAGCTAAAGTTAGTCGTTCTCTCTAGATGACAACTTTATGAATTATGTTTATTTTCCTCTTTGTGGTTTTTATTTTTTCTAGATTTTCTACTGTGAGCAAGTACTACTTTGATAAGTACAAAAATTATGAAAATAACAATAATAGTTACATATGTGCTTCAACTATAATACACTCTTCAGCAAGGCACGAAAACTTGTAATTTCAAGGTTAGCCTACACCTTAATAAAAAACCCCAAAGAGCTTCAGATGTTTCTCCTACCCAGAAAATTGCCTTAAATGGGTGACTACTGAAGGTTTTTGAAAGAAATATGCACATGCCTTCCAACCCCTGACATTCACGGAAAGGCATGAATTACGCTCTGAAACACGTCACTTGTCACCAACACTGGCAGTAAGTTGCTCTTAAATATGTATGACCTTTCAACAAATGCCAGAAAGGAATGGGTCTACTACAGACAAATGCATTTTTAGTTTTGTCCAAGGGAGCTCAAGAGGCATTAGAACTTTATATTATAGCTTAGGTGGAGGCATAATCCTCCCAGACTTGAAAGCCACAGTAATCAAAACAGCATGGTACTGGCACAAAAACAGCCATGTGGATCACTGGGATAGAACAGAGAGCCCAGAAATAAACCCACACACCTCTGGGCAACCAAGCTTCACCAAAGGAAGAAAGAATATATGATGGGGAAAAGACAGTCTCTTTGCAAGCAGTACTGGGAAAGCTGGACAGTCGCATGTAAATTAATGAAGTTAGAACTCACCCTCACACTACATACAAAAATAAACTCAAAATGGCTTAAAGACTTAAAGACGTGACATCGTAAAACTCCTAGAAGAGCACATAGGCAAAACATTCTCTGACATAAATCATAGCAACGTTTTCTTGGGTCAGTCTCCCAATGCAACAGAAATAAAAACAAACACATGGGACCGAACCAAACTTACACACTTTTGCACAGCAAAGGAAACCATAAACAAAACCACCACCTATGGACTGGAACAAAATATTTGCAAATGATGCGACTGATGATGTATATTTAATTCTCAAAATATACAAACAGCTCATAGAACTCAATAATTTAAAAAAAAAACAATAACAAAAAATGAGCAGAAGATCTAAATAGACATTTCTCCAAAGAGGACATACAGATGACCAACAGGCACGTGAACATGCACAGCATCACTGATCATTGGAGAAACGCAAATCACAGCTACCGTGAGATGTTACCTCACTCCAGTCAGAACGGCCTCTCCAAGGCTGGAGAGGGTATGGAGAAAAGGGGACCCTCCCACTCTGCTGGTGGGAAGGTAAACTGGTGCGGCCACTGTGGAGCCAATTTAAAAAAACTAAAAGTAGAGTTGCCATATTGATCCTGCAGCCCTACTCCTGGGAATATACTGAAGAGAAAACCATAATTTGAAGAGATCTCTGTTCACAGCAGTACTGTTTACAACAGTCAAGTTACAGAGACAACGCAAACGTCCAGCACCAGATGAACAGATAGAAGATGTAGTAGATACCCACGAGGGAAATCCGCTCAGACAAAAAGACTGGACCAATGCCCCTTGCAGCAACACGGATGAACTTAGAGGTTATCATGCTCAGTGAAGTCAGAAGGAGAGAGACAAATGCCATATGACATCACTTCCATGTGGAATCTAAAATATGACACAGGGGAACTTATTAACAGAGCAGCAACAGACGCACAGACATAAAAACAAGCATGGTCAGCAAAGGGGAAGGGGGTAGAGGAGGGGCAAACCAGCAGACGCAAACCACTCCACACAGAGCGGGTAACAAGGGCCTGTCACAGCACGGCCTCCCCGGTGGCTCAGTGGTAGAGTCTGTTTGTAACGCAGGAGATGCGGGTTGGCTCCCTGGGTCGGGAAGATCCCCCTGGAGAAGGAAATGGCAACCCATTCCAGTATTCCTGTCTGGGAAAGCCCATGGACAGAGGAGCCTGGCAGGTCACAGTCCGTGAGGTGGCCAAGAGTCGGACACGGTTTACTGACAAAGCCCCCACCACCACCGCATAGCCCAGTGAACTACAGTCAGTATTCTGCGGTAAACCGTAATGGAGAAGAATATGAAGAAGAATGCATGCATGCGTGTAACTGAATCACCTGACACCAGAAGCTAACATAACACTGTATATCAACTCTATTTTGACTTTAAAAAAAAAAACCAGAACGACTTTACAGTTCTGTGAAGCTGCTGAAAAATATACTTTTGGATATCTCAGGAATGATTCTGTTGTCCGGAGCAGTTGGTGGTTTACTTCATCCCAGCGCCTTCCCCGTCACCCAAGGCTTGGAATGGCTGGTCAGGATGAACCCTCTCCTCATCCCTGGCCATCTAAAACAAGGTTACTCGGCGGTCCCAACCCTGGGTCCCAGGGACCCACGGGGAGCAGGGGGGGTGGGGAGACAGCAGCACTGGGAGTGAACTGTGTATCTGACACAGATAGTCACAGCTCTGTTTATGTCTATGCAGAGGTGCACCAGCTCGTGAAAATATTTAAGCTAAAAGAGTTTGCTTTTTCAAACAATTTTAATTAAAACCAATGTATCCTTATCTTCTGGTAGTATAACTACCATGCGGTAGTATAAATATCATTCATTCATGTCCAGATAGTCATCAAAGGAGGTTGACAGCTGGGATGTGCCTTTATCTCCAGCATTTTCTCTTATGTGTTTTTCCCATGTATGTGCAATCACAAGAGATTAAGAAAACACTTTTCTTTTACGCTAGTAATAGCTTAATAGAGCCAAGAGAGATAGCAACTCACCAAGTCCTAAGGGAACAGGGCACCCAGAAACTGCTCCCTTATCAGAAATTGTTCAGTAACTAAAAGGACTGTGGTGGGCACCAAGGGGGAAGGTCAAAGAAATGGGGGTGGAGGCGAGGTAAACAGATATAGAATCTGCCCTCAAGGAGGCTGTCTACCCCTGCTCCAGAGAAACCAAAGTCAGACAAGAGCGAACGCGTGTAACGCAGAGGTCACCTTTATGAAAGCTGGCTA
This sequence comes from Redunca redunca, assembly GCA_006410935.1. Classification (NCBI taxonomy): domain Eukaryota; kingdom Metazoa; phylum Chordata; class Mammalia; order Artiodactyla; family Bovidae; genus Redunca; species Redunca redunca. Next base: position 12,945 of record SJYQ01005277.1, read on the forward strand.
GGCAGACATATTAAGAATTCAAAAAAGTCATAAATTTTTATGATTATTCTCAGGTGATCTGAAATGCAGGGACAATCTTATGAATACAAACAGCAACTTGCAGTGTTATTTATTAAGTGCCTTCTGACTGCAGAGCATTGTGCTTGGTGCCTTACGTATACATCATCTCGAGTCCTCAGAATGACCTGGTAATAAGCAGCCATGAAATTAAAGGACCCTTGCTCCTTGGAAGGAAACCTATGACAAACCTAGACAGCGTGTTAAAATGCAGAAGCATCACTTTGCCGACAAGGGTCCATCTAGTCAAAGCTATGGTTTTTCCAGGAGTCATGTATAGATTTGAGAGCTGGACCACAATGAAGGCTGAGCACCAAAGAACTGATGCTTTCGAACTGTGGTGTTGGAGCAGACTCTTGAGAGTCTCTTGGACTGCAAGGAGATCAAACTAGTCAATCCTAAAGGAAATCAAACCTGAATATTCATTGGAAGGATTGATGCGGAAGCTCCAATACGCTGGCCACCTGATGCAAAGAGTTGACTCATTGGAAAAGACCCTGATGCTGGGAAGGATTGAAGGCAAAAGAAGTGGGCAGTAGAGGATGAGATGATTAGATGGCATCCCTGACTCAATGGACATGAATCTGAGCAAACTCTGGGAGACAGTGAAGGACAGGGGAGTCCGTGGGGTCTCAAAGAGTCAGCCACAACTTTAGCGGCTGAACAACGACAACAAAGCAGGATGTTAGCAATCCCCATTTCACAGATGAAGAAAGGATGATGCCCTCATACACATGTGCACACGTGAAATGCCGTGGAGCCGTCACGATGGGATGGATGAAGTACTTGATGGAGTTGCCTGCACTCTGCTTGCAAAGAAAATTTAAAAAATATAATCAACCTATATTAGCAAATAAAATTAAACTATAAAAGCAAACACACTTACTCCATTATAAACGTATCAAACTATAAAAGTGTTTATTACTGCATTTACAAGACCATGAGTGATTTTTTCCTCTTCCTTTCATCTCTCTCTATACTGCAAATGATGGCGATGGTCACTGTTTAGACTGGAATGCTGGGGCAGTGAGCTGATACAGCTAGTCCCCATGGCCAGCCTCTCCAACCTCTCCCCCTCAGTGACCTCCCACTGCAAGTGGTCCCCCCAAAAGGGCAGCAACCAGAAAACTCAAGGGACACCTGTCATACTTGCGTCAATATAGTAGGGAGGGTAGAAAGCACTTCCAACTTTAACATCAACCTCTAAGAGAACAATCATCTTCCTTTTCAAGTAACAGAGTAAAGACATCTCAAAGAGCCTTGAAAGAAAGGTATATAAATGCCAAGTGGAGTAAAAGCAAACGCCCTTCCTTAGCATCCCTGTTACGTATCCTGTGGGTGGAATACGCTTCATCGCACTGCAACAGGGTCTATTTGTGGGGCCACGGAAGTGATGTTTAGTTACCATGTCAACACTGAGCATCTCCTTTATCATCCCTTTAGGGGCTTTTAAAAATCCACTCTGCCAAAGGCCCTAAAGTGTTCTCCCCCATGAACATTTGTAGGGGGAGCAATTCAAATCATGCATTTATAACAGAAATGACCCATTTTCCAAACTGGTTGGAAGAGACTGCACGAAAGCATATCTTCTGAAAATGTAGTTTAAAAATACGTCACAGCACATGCACATCCTCAAATCACAAGCACATGAACAGCAACTGTTCAACCACCCGAGTGCTTACAGAGTGTGGAGGGTTTCACTGCCTCATATGAGTGAATGGCCAGAAGCAGTGATCCATGAAGAGGTGTTTTAAATGTGGATTTCTCGGATTAGAAATGGTACAAGGAAGTTAAAACCACTTTGGATCATTTTCTCATGGCATATAGTAGTCCCATCTCTTAATGCGCAATAACCATTACAGACATCATGGAAATCTTTGGCCAAATGAGATCACTATTTCAAGTACTACAATCACACATGCCATTAATTTCAAACTCCCATATGACAGCTCAGAGGCACTTTTAATCACTTTCTTCAACTTTTATATGAATAGTCATGTTTGTTACCCTCCCACGACTAGTCCAGCATAAAGTGGTGGGTAATAACCTGGACCCCTAAGACCCTTACCTCAAGGACTGGGGAAGCTATAACCATAGGAATGTGTACAAAACTATAACCAAAGGAGTAGGTACTTGTATTCAGACCAAAAATATAGAGAGCTCAAGTTCACCTTATATAAACTTTAAATAGTCCTTAAAGGCTCGGGCTGAACAAAAATCTATATAAGAATCATTTCCTCATTATCTCTTATCACAACCCCACAGACACTGTTTCATGAACAGATATTTGTAAAAAAAAAAAAAAAAAAAAGTGATTTTAAACACATACACACAATAAAAGAAGTCACACTCTTGTTACTTAAAAGAGCATTCGGTCTTTGTCAATAAATTATTTGTGTGTATTTAATTCATTAAAAAAAAGATCCCAGAAAAATGTCCAATGGGAAATATACTCACAGGACAATACAGAATCAGCATAATATATGCCTGCTTTCAAATTTACCATACAACTAAATTCATATTTCATCTTCAGCTTTCACTGATGTTAAATATTTATGTAGGTATCCTACTTACTTATGTAACTGGAATAATTAACATAACCCTAAAGCTGTAAGTTTTCAAAGACCAAGTTATGTCTAATATAGTTGTAAATTCCCTTACCAAATGCTCCATAGACTTAATTCCTGCCTAGAGAAGTGTTACCAGCTGGAAAATATTCATGTGAAGTGTTTAGCACCAAAAGTAATGAACTTGTAGCAGAAGTGAAGGGGGCAGGAATTCCAAGAGGTTGTTCAGGCAGGAACTCTGCAGGTGGGGCAAGCATGTTAGTAAGAGAAGCATAAAGGAGTCTCAAGGAAGAGTTCACTATGCAGGACTCTCCCATGTCACTGTCAAAGAGGAGAGCCCCATCCCCTGCCGGCAAGAGAATCCCAGGCTGGTTGATAGCAGGCTTGAATCTAAGGGGTTCTATGGGTCCTAAAGAACTGTGGGACCTAAATGCTCAATCTTCCCCAAAGAAGATCTTTGAAAACCAGAGTCCGATCCTACTATTTAAGCAGTATGTTGGGCTTCCCAGGTGTTGCCAATGGTAAAGAATCTGCCTGCCAGTGCAGGAAACCTAAGAGACTCGGGTTTGATCCCTGGGTTGGGACGATCCCCTGGAGGAGGGCATGGCAACCCACTCCAGTGTTGTTGCCTGGAGAATCCCATGGACAGAGGACAGAGTTGGACACGACTGAGCATCTGAGCACAATAAGCAACATGTGCTCTATACTCTAGCAGAAAGACAGAGGAAATGTGCTCAACCTGGGGACTTGTCCAGGCCAGAGAAGGCAGTCCACACGGCACACAGGGAGAACCACCAAATAAGTCTTGCGTTGCAAAGAATGTGAATCCTATGACAAATGAGGAGGTTGCTGAGATTTATCATGGAAACATTTCTTTAAATTCAAGTATAGTTTTGGGGCTTTCCTGGTGGCTCACAAGTAAAGAAGCTGCCTGCTAACGCAAGAGATGCGGGTTCCATCCCTGGGTTGGGAAGATCCCCTGGAGGAGGAAATGACAAACCCACTCTAGTCTTCTTGCCTGGAAGATCCCATGGACAGAGGAGCCTGGTGGATTACAGTCCACGGGGTCGCAAAGACTCAGACAAGACTTAGCAGCTAAACAACGATAGTTGCCTTATAATGTTGTGTTAATTTCTGGTGTACGGCAAAGGGATTCAGTTATAAAACATACAACAGTGTGCCTCTGTAATCCCCAATTCCCAATCCATCCCTCCACAACCCACCCTTCGGTAACCACAGATCTGTATCACTGAAACATTCAAATATTCCTCGTAAGTGCCTCCTCCCCCTTCGTAGAACAGTCTCCTGCCCACCTTTTGCCAGGGACCTGTGGAAGGCTTATTCATTCTTATGCTCATCTGGCAGGACCTACACTCTGGTGGTGTTTGCTCACAGTAATGATTAACTAGAACAATCTGGAACACCTCCGCATACCCTCCCTGTCATACGTGCACTCAGACAAGGCCTCCGCTACAATGCACACGTGTGGCTGCCAGCGCCCAGCATCACTGCAGCAGCCGGGCTGCCTGTAGAAGGCCTGCCGACGCGAGGAATTCCTGCGAAGACATTCTCACCACGTGCACGCGTCAGGGCCGCCTGGCGGGCTGGGCCCAAGCCCCGAATTTCTGACGCGGATCTGAGGCTCGACCTGATAACCTGCGTTTCTAACCTGCTCACCTGGCACCCCAGTTTGGGAAGCACGGAGGTTCTGCCTTGTCTTCCTTCCTTCTCTAGGACCCAGCGCAAGGAGCCCATTGATCTCAGTGCCTCTGTCTGTCTCCAAGCCTTCACTCCTGAGAGGATGGGCGGAGCGGACAGACAGCCTCCTCTCAGCTGGGCACCGAGGGCTCTGCCCGTCCTGCTGGGTGTCCCTTTCCCACTGGACACTGCCCACATTTCCTGGAGTCACAGGAAGGGCAACTTACAAGGCCAACCTGTAATTACAATTTACAGTCGGCGCTGCGTTGTTTTATTCTGTTCGACGTGGAGGGGTGGGAGCTGAGTAAAGGCAAGTCTTGTCCATTTTTGAGAACCACCACCTCATAATGAGAGGACAGTTGCAAGTACTCTGTAATTATAACATCCCATCAGGAACTCTGCTCTAAAGGAAACAGGGCGGACCTCCCTTGCAATCCAGTGGCTGGGAATCTGCCTGCCAGTGTAGGGGACATGGGTTTGATTCCTGCTCTGGGAGGATCTCACATGCCTCAGGGGCAACTAAGCCTGAGCGCCACAACTACCGTGCCCTCCCTCTAGAGCCTTCCAGCTGCGAGTTCACCCTAAAGCCTGTGCTCTGCACCGAGAGAAACCCCTGCAGTGAGAAGCCTGTGCTCTGCAACTAGAGAGCGGCCCCCACCCACCACAGGTAGAGAAAGCCCGCGTGCAGCATCGGAGACCCAGCACAGCTAACAGTAAATAAATACATGCTTTTTAAAAATAAAGGAAATGAGGCAAGGGGACCAATTCTGAGGCGCGACCCCTCATCAGTTTGTTCTGAGTCCGGTGGACAGTGATACCCACTCATTTAATAGTCAAACCAACTCAAACTTCTTGCAAAGATTCATTCGTCAGACGTTCCTGGCAGTCCAGTGGTGAAGACTCTGAACTTCCAATGCAGAGGGCTCAGCTTGGATCCTTGGTCAGGGAACTAGACCGCATGTGCAGCACCACACACACACATACAAAGATACATTCATAATTGCTCTTAATTATATTTCTTTTCTTTTTTTTAAAAAAATAAACTATCTCCCTCCACTCTCCCAATTTATAAAGTCAGTACCCTAAAACAACAGGTAAGCAGACACTGAATCACACTAAATCACCAAGGACTCTCTAAGTCACCACTCTGGCTCCGAAGTCCATTCCTCGGTTCACTTCACCTGTGCCCTCAGGATGCAAAGAAGCAACGCTGTTCCAGCAGAAGGACTTTGAACTCGATGCCAAAGTGGACCCAACACTGAGCTGCATGGAACTAGAAAAGAGGGCGAATCCTAAGGCAGACGACTACTCAAGGAATTCAGCCTTTATTAACGACACAGGGAGGAAAAGATACTTTTAATTAACTGTGGAAGAGTCCTGGGGTCTCAGAGCACAGACTGTGTTTGATGTCTGCTCTGGGTGCTGAAGAATTGATGCTTTTGAACCGTGGTGTTGGAGAAGACTCTTGAGAGTCCCTTGGACTGCAAGGAGATCCAACCAGTCCATTCTAAAGGAGATCAGTCCTGGGTGTTCTTTGGAAGGAATGATGCTAAAGCTGAAACTCCAGTACTTTGGCCAACTCATGCGAAAGAGTTGACTCATTGGAAAGACTCTGATGCTGGAAGGGATTGGGGGCAGGAGGAGAAGGGGACAACAGAGGAGGAGAAGGGGATGACAGAGGATGAGATGGCTGGATGGCATCACTGACTCAATGGACCCGAGTCTGAGTGAGCTCCGGGAGTTGGTGATGGACAGGGAGGCCTGGCGTGCTGCAATTCATGGAGTTGCAAAGAGTCGGACACGACTGAGCTGCTGCACTAAACTGAACTGGGTGCCAGGAGGCTCTCGGGACCCCTGGACATGCGAGACAGACACGGCTGAGACCCCCGGTGCTTGGTGCTCAGCCACAAAGGTCTCCAAGAAGGAGCTGCCATGCAGATGACTGAACAACAACCGTGCCGACAGGGGCCAACTTCCCTGGGCAGGCAGGGCACGTGGTGTGAGGAGGAGGAGTCCAAGGACAGCTCACCAGCTCCTGCACGCAGAAGTGCTAAGCTCTCACCCAAGCATTCACTACGTGCCAAGCGCTGTCCTAGACCTTCCATACGGTCCTGCCTTTAATGTAGCTAGGAACATTCTAGACTTCTCAGGGATGGGAGTGATAGTGGTACCAGAGGCGCCTCGGGGGCGGACCCTGAGTCCAGTTCAGTTTTCACTGGAAGACTCTTTCTTCTTCCCGGCAAGCTTTCAGAGGGGGCTAACACAAGATTTGGCACCGTCTCGAGTCTCAAGAGGCGGCCCCCAGGTGCCAGCCACTCAGCGAAGCAGCTGCTGGGCCACCGGAGAGCCAGGAGGCCAAGGTCCTGAAACTGGCACCGGCCTGAACACAGCAAGAACGGACCAGTGAAACCGCTTCCCGGGTTACGGGCTCCACTGGGTGCCCTCAAAATGGTATGAGAGCCTAATCCCAGAGCCTCAGAATGTGACCTTATGAGAAAAAAGGGTCTTCAGAGAGATAGTCGAGTGAGAGGAGCTCATCGTTCGGACTCTAATCCAGTCTGCCTGTATCTTGGAAGTGGGGAAAACCCGGGCAGACGCCACACCGGCATGAAGACACAAGGGAGACGATGGCCACGTAAGCGGAAGGGTGCTAACAAGGACCGCCTCCAACACCAGAGGAGAGAAACTCGAGGACGTTCTCCCTGACCCTGGGGACAGCGTGGCTCTGATTTCGGATCTGCAGCCTCCAGAACTGAGACAACACAGTTCTGTTGTAAGCCACCCTGTCCGTGGCACTTCACTCTGGCAGCTTTAGGAACAAGGCATCCTTTACTGGAAACCCCAGAGGCCAACTATGTTCCAGAACTCTGACCTTCTTTCTCATTTTAGATGGTCCTGACTATTCCAGTTACTGCATAACAACCCCAGTGGGGGTCTGGGGGCGGGACCCACAGCCAAATATGTATAAATACTTGTATTATGTGTTTTACATAAAACCAGAAATACTCTCAAGTCCATTGAGGTCAGGTTTTGCCACCAAATGAGTTTCCTACAAACCTACAACGACGTTTTCTTTCCAGGGCTTTTTGGATCTTTGAACTGCATGGGATTACGGACTTGTACTAAGTTCGATTCCTAGGTCGGGACTATCCCCTGGAGGAGAGCATGCCAACCCATTCCAGCATTCTTGCTTGGAAAATTCCATGGGCAGAGGAGCCTGGTGGGCTCCAGTCCATGGGGTCCCAAACAGGCAGACAGGGCTGGGCGAATGGGCATGCATTTATGCACTAAGCTGTAGAACAATGCTTAGATCTGTTGATGCTGCCTTGCCCACCACAGACTGCCCTCTAAAGCACAAAGACCCGCATGTGAGATCCTAGAATTGCTCAGGCAAACAAAAAACACTTCCCCAACTCTCCAATAAATTGGCCAAATATGTAAAGTTCTGTCTTCAAGGCTATGAAACACATAAACAAACCCCCAGAGCCTTGACCTTTCCAGGATAGTGAGTCCTGCACATCACCAAAAGGCTTTTTAGAACAGAATTTCAGGAGAGCTTCACAGCCTGATGACTGGAAGGAAAAGCTGCCGTCAACTGAAGGAGGGCTAGCTTATGACAAAGCCCCGCCCCCACGGCAGGAAGGCAGGCAGCACGTGTTTTCCCAGTTACCCAGATGGATACAGGGCAGGTCCTCACATTTGGGCCTCCAGGGCCCATGTGTTGTCAAGAGAATTTATAGAAGAAACGAAGTCTTCATCAGCAGTAAAACTCTTGACTGATCTCCTCACCAGCATGAACAGCACATTTTCAAAGCAGGATGAACAAGGAGATTTTCCCCTGCATTCAGGTATTTGGATGAGACTGGATACCAAAGGATCTCCAAAGAGAACCTGGGGTAGGTTCTAGACTTACAGAAGCTGTGCTTCGTACCCACACCACACCCACCTTGTCAGGGTGTGATAGCTTACGCTACAAGAAGACTTTGCTTTATGGATATGTGTTTCTCCCTGTCCCTGTGACCCCAAAGGAGAAAGTGCCAAATCACCACGGGCTAAGGGCGCCAAGGACAGATTGAGACAATCCACGCGGAGTAAAATGCAACTTTCCCAGAATAATTATGCAGGCCAGATCTCTGGTGTACTGAAACTTGTTTCACTTTTGCCCCAGGCTTAATCCATCATTGATGAGAGACGTCTTAAGACCTCTTTTGTTACCTGAACGTTACTGACCAGAGACGTTTCAGTACTCACCTACATAACAAATTGCTGGCCATAAGCACTAGCTTCTGCAAAACAGGACCCGTCAGTAATGAGTTAAGAATTTCTATTAGGCAATAAGTGCAGAGTCCAATTAAACCACCTTGTCAATAACAGCCACATGTGTTTGATTCCCCCGATACACCAATCTACCACCTTTAAAGTTGTTAGCCCACTCACGCCTGGTGCCTACTTGCTTGTGGGAGATCCTTTCTCTTTTCTCCCCTTCTGCTGTGGAAACGCTTGATCCTTCCAGGCTCCAGGCAGCCAGTACCCCTGTTCATCTTCCTAGAACAACGCCCTCTCTGTGCGCCCTCTACTAACGCCCTCTAATAACCAGCCTCTCTGTGCTCTGCATTCCTACAGTTGCGGCTGTGGAGACCACTCCTCTGCGGTGACTTACGTGCCTTTCTGTATTGACTGTCCTTTTTCGAGCGTGTAAATCTTGACACTCTTAAATTAGGTGCACGTTTCTTATGGCCCATATCTACTTCTTAGGCTAGACTGCATTTTCTGTAGGACCTTGCAGAGAACGCACCCTCAGTAAGTATTCCTTCCTTCCTTGACCTCCTACTCCTCATATGACAGGGTAACTTCTCCCCAGGGTCACACGTTTGGAAAGGTTTTCTTGCCTCAGCTGCCAAAACATGGAATTCTCATCACATACCTGATACTGATCAACTAGACACATAATGTGTTTTCCATGCAAAGTCTCCTTTAATTAAACTTCCTTTATTTTCTTCACTTTTCCACAATGTGGGAGCCACAGGGTCCTTTCCTACACTGTCCTGAGTTATAAGCTCAAACTCAAAGACATAAGAAAACAAAACAAAACACTCTCACAGTGAACTTCATTTTCAGCAATAAAACTACCTAATACCCCAAACTAACAGTAGTGGGGCTTCCCTGGTGGTTCAGAGGGTAAAGAGTCTGCCTGCAGTGCGGGAGACCCGGGTTCGATCCCTGGGTGGGGAAGATCTCCTGGAGAAGGAAATGGCAACCCACTCCAGTATTCTTGCCTGGAGAATTCCATGGACGGAGGAGCCTGGAGGGCTACTGGGTAGCCAGGGGAAAAAAAAGTNAATATTAATGGCTGGGGACTAACTTAGGGAGATAACAGTCAATACCAAACACCCTGATTACACTGTTGATAAGCACTTATAAACTGGAGAGTTCATATTTTTAACATGTATCACTACCTCATTATGCACCATTATGAAATTTTTATTCCAACTGTCCAAGTTCTCAGTATTTTTTTCCATGCTTTTGTCTGCCGCTGATCTTTTCCCCAAGCCTGAAAAGGTTTCCTTTCAAAATAAAGATGTGTAAACCTCAACGTGGATGTGAATTTTCACACCCCAAACTCTTAAACAGTTTTTAATAAAAGCACATAATTGAGAAAACATTCATTGTAATTAGCCTCAAAATTTTTTATTGTAGTGTAGCTGATTTATGACATTGTATTAGCTTCAGGTGTAGAACAAAGCGATGCAGTTACATAACGTGTTGGGTTGGCCAAAAAGTTTGCTTCACAAGGTGTTACAGAAAAACCTGAACCAACATTTTGGGGGTGGGTGGGTGGGTGTGTGTGTGTGTTCTTTTGCAGATGCTTTTCCATTACAGGTTATTACCAGATATTGAATATAATTTCCGTGCAGCTGACACAGATGGTACCATCCAACAATGATCACAGTTGCGTCAAATATCAGCCACTTGTGGATGCGGCTGGAGTCACCACGAAAGCGAGACGCGCCCTCTCTCTTCCCTGGGTCACTGAGGGGAAAGGGGTTAGATGACCCCAAGCAAGGTTAGCGTGCAGGTAGCACGCTGCTCCTTACAAACGACCATCAAGCCCTACCCAGACTGCGATCTGAACTCAAGAAACAGCTCTTCATCCTAGCCAAGTGCCACATATTAGCTGTTGATTAGATTTACACTCCGTATATTCTACAGTCTGCAATTTTGAGAAAACTTGAAAAGATATGAGGTCCTATGAGAACACAGAGGAAGAAACAAGCCCTCTGCTTTACGTGATTGGCACAGAAGTTCTACAGAAGGGCTCCGAGCACTCTGCCAGGCAAAGCAATCGCCTGAGCACTCTGTGTTAACGCTTGTGCTTAAGGAAGTGTGAGGCGAGGCCTGGCGATCTGTATTTCTGACAAGCTCCCAGGCGACACTGCGGGGGGTGCAGCAAGGCTCTAAGGGTGATCAGGGCACAGCACTCGGGGTGAACTGCAGGTGGGGACAAGCGCACGCGTCTCACATAGAGAGCTCGGACCAGGACACCCAGGCCGGAGAAACACATGTTATATGCCGTGTCCCCCCCAATTCATCTTCGACCTCTTTTCACTCTACAGCACTCGCTGGGTGGGCTCACACCCCCTTCTTCTCCAAGACTGTTAACAGTGAAGGGGTGGCCAAATCGACTGCAGCTGGTCCCTAGAGCTTGAGCACCAAAGAAAACAAAGGAACCTTCTGGCCATCCCGACCCAGTGGTGACGTGCCTCACGGAGGAAATCTGCTACAAGCCTCACCTCTTCCAGTCCACATCATCTTCACACAGCCAAATGACAACGCGACCGCCCAAGCCACACCCATGGGGACGTGGTTCTTGGTGACCTCAGAGATAAAGTCCAGACGACCGTGGCACCCGCAGTCTGCCCGGCTCTGGCCTCTGCCTGCCCCTCGGAGGTCAAGTTCCGTGTGCCTTGCACATCTAGCAAACACTATGCTTCTCCTCCTCTCCTGGAAATGTCCTGATCCCACCATGCCTGCACCGACCCTCACTCAACCTGAAAGACCAGCTCAGCTGTCTTTGAGAAGGTTTTTTAATGCCAAACCCACGCCCGCTGGCAGAAGACAACCAGTACCGCCGTGGCTTACCTGCGTGACTGTTACTGGCATGGGTCTAAGAGCGCCTTGCAAACAGGGCCATGTCTTGGTCACTCGCATATACGACATTCCTGTCGCACAGCAGGTCTGCCTTGGAGGGTTCAGTGACGACCCAAAGGCAGATTAGGCGTGGAGGGTGAGGTGAGAGGGCGGGCAACTGTGAGCTCTGTCGGCAGCAGAGACTGTAAAGTGTCACCACGCGTACCGAGCATGGAGAATGTGCACGGAGCACGGAGAATGAACTCGGAGCACGGAGAATTCACGTGCTGGGCGACGGCCATCTCTACAAAAGTATGATACTGCTCAAACTGGGGTACGTCGGATGGAAACAGAAGAGCCTCGCTCACAATCCCTCTGTTTTCTTTTTTCCTCCTGCCATGACGGAAACAAAGAAACCTAACCGTAATGGAGCAGAAGCTGACAGCGAAGGATCCCTGCTCTGAGGGGGTTTGAACAGGAGGCAATTAATAAAGGATTCAGCTTAAGTAAAACCACGGTGGAGCATGCGACCGCAGCGTGCTGAAGGCTGCAAACCAGAGTGGCAATTAGGCAGGGAAAACCCACAGGAGGAAAACACTCTTCACGTCGGTGAACAGCTAGTCCCCGGGGACCAGAGATCTCCGTGTAACAAGCGGGGGCTCGACCCTGATCCGCGGGAAAAGCCTGTGGGAAAGGCTGGCGATGAGGCCTCCAGAGTCACGAGAGCAACCCAGCCAAGTCCATTCTGCTAACGCCTCAAGATGGTGCGAGGCGAGCTCCAGACAACTCACCTCTAGGTACTGACAAGTCAGAAGAAATCACAGCCCCCACATGACCGAGTCAGGACCCCAAGGACACCCAGAGGCTCCCTTCACAGCCCATCCAAAGGCGTGAGCATCTGGTTTCCTCTCTGCTCCTTCTCTCAGCCCATTCACTGAGCACCTACTAAGCCTCGGGCATTGATCTAGGCACCTGCGATTCACCGAGGAAGAGATTTGTTTTCTTTGTGAACTTCACCCTCCAGCAAGGGGAGACAGGTGGTAGGCACACAGACAACAAACACTAAAGAGATAAGAAATGCAATGACTTCCCTGGTGGTCCAGGGGCTAAGACTCTGCGCTCCGAATGCAGGGGCCCAGGTTGGATTCCTAGTCAGGGGACTAGCTCTTACATGCCACAACTAAGATCAAAGATCCCGTATGCTACAAGTAAGACTGGGCACAGCCAAATAAGTAAATAACTTTTTAACACGACACACAGCAGGTAATGAGGACTGACACTGGGAGGTGGAGGCAGGCCCTGGTTTTTGTTCAACTGGATGGTCCCGGAAGCTGTCTAAAAGGGTGATTTTTGAATAACTTGAAGGAAATGACAAATTATTAAGTGGAAGACCCTCAAAAAAGTTTAACAACTGCACATTTGACAAAGATAGGTTTCTTTTTTCTCCTCCTTTAATGGCTATCCTGGTTTAGTTGATTTAAGGCAACATAGCAACCTAATTGGGGGCTTCCCTAGTGGCTCAGGGGTAAAGACTCTGTCTACAATGCAAGAGGCCCAGGTTTGATCCCTGGAGCCCCTGGAGGAGGGCATCACAACCCACTCCAGTCTTCTTGCCTAGAGAATCCCATGGACAGAGGAGCCTGGTGGGCTGCTGTTCGTAGGGTTGCACGGAGTCAGACACGACTGAGACGACTAAGCAGCGGCAGCAGCAACGTCACTGAGGGCAGGTGCCCTGGGGTAAGGCACCAGGTTTGTTTCCTGGAGCTGCCGCCCACACCGGGAAATAACCAGATGCGACGACTGCTGCCCACTGCGCTCACCAAGAGGAGAGCGAAAAAGCTGGCTGAAAGCTCAACATTCAGAAAACGAAGATCATGGCATCTGGTCCCATCACTTCATGGCAAACAGATGGGGAAACAGTGACTGACTTTATTTTGGGGGGCTCCAAAATCACTGCAGATGGTGACTGCAGCCATGAAATTAAAAGATGCTTACTCCTTGGAAGGAAAGCTATGACCAACCTAGACAGCATATTAAAAACCAGAGACATGACTTTGCCAACAAAGGTCCATCTAGTCAAGGCTATGGTTTTTCCAGTGGTCATGTATGGATGTGAGAGTTGGACTATAAAGAAAGCTGAGTGCCGAAGAATTGATGTTTTTAAACCGTGGTGTGGAAGAAGACTTGAGAGTCCCTTGGACTGCAAGGAGATCCAACCAGTCCATCCTAAAGGAGATCCGTCCTGCGTGTTCACTGGAAGGACTGATGTTGAAGCTGAAACTCCAATACTTTGGCCACCTGATGTGAAAAGCTGACTCATTTGAAAAGACCCTGATGCTGGGAAAGATTGAAGGTGGGAGGAGAAGGGGGCAACAGAAGATGAGATGGTTGGATGGCATCACTGACTTGATGGACATGAATTTGAGTAAACTCCGGGAGTTGGCGATGGACAGGGAGGCCTGGCGTGCTGTGATTCATGGGGTCACAAAGAGTCGGATACGACTGAGCAACTGAACTGAACCTCACCAAATGGTAAGGGGGGTTTTCCAATCCTATACTTTCAAAATAGCAGTAATTTACAAGGCTTGGTTCTATAAAATGCTAAAATAAATTGACTTAAAAATGAGAGTTCAGTGTTGGACGTCACTTAACTTGACAGGGCCCCACTTGGCAAACAAAAAACTTGTGTCACATCGGCGGTGCGGCCACGAGGTCGACCCTTTGCCTCTGTATCCAGGCTGCCACACGTCTGAGAGGGTGGAATGACTTGTCCATTCTGGACTGCTCCATAGGTGTGCCTGCCCCTGGCTTCCAACATTGGCAAGAAAAGATAAGCATGCTAGGTGAGTGGAAATATTTTTTTCCAGGAAACATCGTTGCATTCTGGTCTAGAAGATAAATGGCAGCACTGTCCCTTCTGAGCACAATAACCTGTAGCCTTCTACGGGGAGGAGTTGGTACAGCCTTTTTAAAGCAGGTTTTCTGACCACTATCCCAGTGTCGGCCACAACTTCCAAATGAACCAAAAGACAGTCGTACGGGAAAATGTTAGAAGCTGCCTTGTGAGACAGCGACAGAGGAAAAAGAAAAAGAAAGGCTCGTCCGCCCATGCCATTGTTGTTCCCTTGCTTGATTATCACACTGACACGTTCCCTTGGGGACTGTCAGCTGGAGCTCCCTTCAGATGCCGTGTGGCCCACGGCCCGGGCACCAGCGCACACCTGGCCCCTCCTGCCGCCCCCGGCCGCCCCAGCACCCAGCTCCCGAGTGGCCACCCCAGGGGCTCCGTGCACACTTGTTGAACAAATAAGTGAGCCTCAGCTCAAGACTGGGAAGCCACTTAGAGACTAACTGGTGCGCTCTTCACCCGGAACTCACCAACTGCTTTTCCTTTTGTTCTCTGCCCACACTTCTCCCCTCCCCTAAAAAAGCAACAGCCAAGCCAGATACAGAGCACAGCAAAAGCGCGACTTCAGGAGGACGCAGGTGACACCTCGGCTGGGCAAGGGCAGGAGGCCTGCAGCTCTGGGCCGGGGAGGGGCATGCGGTGCCCCACCCGCCAGCGTGCCTCTGAGTCTCACTGTCGAGTCTGCGGGTCTCAGCCTTAAGCGGCTTATTGCCTAACTAAGATGCTGGCTTCGTCATCAAAGCTTTCCGTGCTGTGTCATGCTCCAAATCTAATTTTCCCCGTAACATCCCTGCAGCGGGTGATGCCCCATCTCCTGGGGTTTGCGGGTCCCCGGAAGTGACTGGGCCCCGTTTCAGTCTTCTCACTCTCATACTCTCTCTCTGACAGGCATACTTTTTAGCTGATGTAATCGTCCTAGCTGTTAAATTCTTTATTTCCTTCAGAAACAGGGCTCCTCTGGCACGCAAGTGCACGCACACACAGGGAAAAGTCCCTGTGTGGACTCCCTGTGAATGAACAAAGAACTGAAAAAAAATGTTTAAGCGGCTAATGAAATTGGGAAACATATTTTTCCCAGTCTGCTTAATCTCACCAATCAATTAAATGTTAATTGTCTTTGATGGCCATCCCCACTCAGCTCCATGCTTAAGGGCAGCTAAAGTATGTATTTAAAAAGAAAATTAACCCAGTGAAAACAAGAATGAGACAGGCGAAGAAACAGTCAGGCTTTTAAAAAGAATCTGAGCTCCACAAAAATTGCAAAGTATAAGCGAAAAAGAGGTATCCAGCACAAAGATACTTAATAAATATTTGGTCAGGGACAGACTGAAATAAGATGAAGACAAATCATTTTAAAGGAATGAACAAGGATACTCAATAGCCTTGTCAATGAGTTAAGACAGCCACACAAATGTATTACCAGACAGGTCAGTGTCCTTTAGACACACCACTCATGAACCTCACATGCAATCACGCCCTTGAAAACCTCAACACTACAGGGCAAGAAAGAAAAAGTGGGAGACATTAAAATTCCTTAAAGCCCACCACACTCTTGCCTCTAACAAAGCTGGAGACTTCCTTGAGTCTCAAGCTTGTCTACACAGCATGGCAGATCTTGGCCAAAAATCAACTCGCCACGCTTGTTAATTGAGCTGCAGGTTCAAATCAAATCCCTGCCCTGAAAAACGTTCCCAAAGCTCCCAGCCCCAGGGCCGCCCCTGACCTCTGCTCCACAATCTGTGACCAGATGCCCTCTGTAACGTGACGAGGTTTCCAGTCACCAGCCTGAGTCAGAGGTGCTCTCTAATCACATGTGATCCCGTCACCCACAGCAGGCGGATGAGTAATAGAGAGGCGAGCAGGACAGCTTACATCACTGCAAGTGGTGATTTTTAAATGTGTTTCTGTTCAACCCCAGTTACCCTACTAGAATCCTTCATCTCTGAGTTGCCACCTAGTCTGGAGCGACGACCGCTAACGGCCTCTGGGAGGACATGCCCTGTCACACGTCCACGTGCCGTTCCACACATTTCCACGGACGCCTCTGTTTTCCAGGAGTGGTCTCCTGGGCTGATGTCGGTGGGCAGCTGCAATTCTCCCTTTTCCCCAGTAACTGCTTCTGAGATGAGTAAGCGGCTCACGTCGGTCTCAGCTGAGAGTCCAGCTGGCGGTTTGCCTTTTTGGCTGATGCGGTTTTGGGGACAACACTAAAGCGGCAAGGAGTTTCTCTAAGATCTAGACCTCGGGCCTCAGAAGTGAAGCTGTCTTTGACTCCAGACGGGCAGCTGGGGGGCTCGGTCAGGCCGGCGGGTGTGACGGCGCCTGCGACCCGCGCCCACACTGGATGCTGAGAAAGCCAGGCTGTGCTGGAGGGCACACAGACATGGGCCGCAGGCGTGTCAAGACACCCTCTGTGGAATTCGGAGCCGCTGCGAACACCTGAGAAGCTGGGCTTCGGGCATCACCCCGGAGGTGAATGACCTCAGGAGCCCCTGGGATCCGAGGGGAGAGACCAGTCCACCTGGAGAACCAGAAGTCCTTGACGTGGGCAGCGCGTGAAATCACCGCTAACTCAGCACCCACGAGGGAAGCAGCCACAGGGAGGAACAGGCTTCCGCCCAGGTGAGGGGAGTGACCAGCTGAAAATCGATTTAGAAAAGCCCTCAGAGGTACAAACACTGTCTGGAAAAAAATTCAGAAACACAAAACATCCCTCACACCCCAGGGCAACCACCATAACCCCAAAGTCTTACTAACCGCCTCTAAGATACTGTCAGTAAGGACAGAGGGCTCCCCACACCCCCCAAACAAACCACTTTAGAATAAAGTTCTTATATTCCTCAAGTAGCAAAGCCCTACCATTCTGCTCCTGCCTCTGTTTGGTATCTTTTCATTATTCTCCAGGGTAATAAAAGAATGTCCTAACAGTGTTTTTTAACATAGGTATATATGTATACCTATGGCTGATTCATGCGAGGTTTGACAGAAGACCACAAAATTCTGAAAAGCAATTATCTTTTAATTAGAAAATAAAACGAAAATAGAAAAGAACAGAACTCAACATTGAGTTGCAATACAAGACTCCAAAAACTATAAAACAAAACACAAAAAAACACTGTACGTGAGAATCATTCCCACTGCTCTTCTCTGGTCCAGAGAAAGCATTTCTTTTTCCTCTCTTCTTACTTTCACCATCGTCTTTCTCAGATTCCCATGGGATGACAGTTCACCTTTTCCTCCTCACAAATATGTAAAGTGGGCGGGGGAGGCACCACTACACAGGCCCTTTAAATTCCCTCTCACAGTTTCAGTGGTTTGCCTTTTTTTTTTTTTGATGGGCACCACCTAACTCAAACATATGTAAACATCATGCTTCACAATGGGAACTAAACAATAACTCAGCTTTGGCTACTGGCTTGGCTATTTCATTTGCTGGTACCTTTTTTTATCATCTTAAACAACATTTAATATTAGGTACACTTTTTTGAAAGTAACCTGGCTCGTTAATAAAAAGGTGCAACCTGAACACCAATTCATTTTAGCAACATACTGACATACACGAGCCGGCTAACAGTTTATGAATCATCATCAAATGAGACAGTAAAGAAACAAAACTCACGTGTTAATCATAACACATATCCGTTCGTATGAGCAGTAGTGGTGGGAAAACGATAACAAAACCTCAAGGAGAAACTAGCCGAGTATGTTCCAGGCTTAACCGTTTGCTCTCTCCAACCAATAATAACAAGAATAACAATAATAAATGCATTTAAGATAAGTCATGTAAGTTAAATACTAGTGAGAAGGAAGATTTCTATCATTACCAACCAAAACTTCAGGTATAGACCATGAATCATTTCCTAAGCAAGCCGTTTTACGACCTGAGCTGTTATTTCATCTCAGGCCAAGTGCAGTGGCTCCCTCTTCTCAGCGAGTTTCCTAAGCCAGAAATACTCAGAGAAAACACAGATCCAAAACACAGCAGGAAGAAAAACATAACTGTTTCCTCCCCAACCAGTGATTTCTAAATCAGAGAACAACATTCACAGAACTCCAATGATCGACACTTTCCATTATTTCCCGAGGAAAAAAAATAAGAGTATCCATTGTGTTCTCATCTTCGGAATAAAAAATGTACAGTTTTCTAAACAGCCAAAACAGAGATAAGAAAGCCAAGAGCAGAGAATCAGGAATATTCAGCCCACAAGTCAAGTTTGGTTTTTTGCTGTCATCCTGTCTATGCAGACATAGAACAAAACTGATCAACTCTAAGGAACTCTGAAGAGCACACACAAGTAATTTACAAAGGGAAATCTTGATGCTAGAATACTGCTACTGTTGTAAAAAGTACTATACCAAAGGCAAACTCCGTGCCAACAGTGGATGCTATGCATTCACATAATGAAAGCAGACAGTGGTGTCTTTGTTCTTACCTATAATTGTCCTCAAGGTTCATGAAAAACAAGTCATCTCTCCTGCCGGGAAGCGTCTGGTGGGGCTAGCGCTGCAGTCACCCAGCTGGGAGTCCGCCTCAACGACCCCCGGGCTCCCAGCCTCCGCTTCCCTTGTCCTCACACCTCTGCTGATCCTTGGGGACCACGGGCAAGTTTTTAACACAACTGAGGAAGAATGTCCCGAGCTGGCTACTTATACCGATGATTCACTTCAATGACAGCTAGACGGCAATGCTTGTTGGTGGAAAAGGAGTCAAGTCAACTCCACCCCTACCGTAAGGATTAAGTGACTCCACCCAGCTCAGCAATTAGCTTGAGCAGCCACTTGGTTCCAGGACTGAAGCTACCAGCGGCATCGCTGCTCCCACCGGCAGCTCTCAGCGGGCAGGGAGACCACGCAGGGCTCACCAAGCAGGACGGGCGGCAGACAGCGAACACACGGTGCTGTGAACAAGTGCAACCTGGGCTGGGCTGCCTGCTCCTTTAAAGCCGTATCCGAGTTTTCTGAGCAGACAGGCATACAGGTCTGTCCCTCACCGTTGTTTGTTTTCCAAAACATTTTCTTTTTAAAATTTTATTTTTATCTTTCTGCCATGCTGCACAGCATGGGGGATCTTAGTTCCCCGACCAGGGATTGAACCCACACTGCCTGCACTGGAAGCATGCAGTCTCAGCCACTGGGCTACCGGGGAAGTCCCTGTGCTTCACCTTTCTACAATGAACTTTGCTTCTACTCAGTTTCTGTGTGGGAAGCCCCGTGATATGAGGCAGGCTGACAGCACGGTCTGTGGCTCTCCCCCAGAGAGCTTAACTAGGTCTTGACGTAAAGGCCAGAGTAAACTAACTATGATACAAAGTACAGAGCTTCCCTGGGGGCTCAGAGGGTAAAGAATCTCCCTGCAGTGCAGTGGGCCAGGGGTCAATTCCTGGGTCAGGAAGATGCCCCGGAGAAGGAAACGGCAGCCCACTCCAGTCTTCTTGCCTGGAGAATTCCATGGACAGAGGAGCCCGGCGGGCTACAGTTCGTGGGGTCGTGAAGAGCTGGACACGACAGAGCAGCTGACACACACGTGATGCAAGCTACGCCACCGAACAGCACTGACGGGCGGGGGGCCTGGTGTCACGTGAGACAGACCCCGCTCTGCAAGCCCACCAGCTCTGGTGTGCAAGCCCGTTTTGGGGGAACCCACGGGGCGCGCCCCTCGACATAGGTCACGGGCAGTGAGTGAGGCCGGCAGAGCCCAGGGGAGTGCTCGCCAGCACTGCGCGCCGCGCGAGCGCAGGCACGGCCCACCCACCGGCCCGCCCTCCACGGAGCTCCCACGGCAAGGGAGACGCGCGCTCTTTCCTTGGCTCGTGCGCGCAGTCACGCCTCGCTCTCTGCGGCCCCGTGGACTGCGGAGCCCACCAGGCTTGCCTGCCCTTGGAAGTCTCCAGGCAGGGCTCCTGGAGTGGGTTGCCATCTCCTACCCTGGCTTGCGACTGGCACCCAGTTACCCCTCTTTGCTCTTGCTTGAAGCACGTCAACAACCCCAGCAGGGGCCGGCTGCAACAGGAAGTGCCCCCACTTGTGGCAAAAGGCTAGCGCTCAAATGTTGCTGGTACGTCAGCTGAGAAACTACAACCTAGACCTTCACGTTTCCCGCAGGTGCTGCGCCAACAGAACTGATCACCAGGGGAGCCGGCGCCCTCTAGTGGCTGGGAGGACCGCGGAAGGCTTGCTGGCGGAAGTCTGCACGGGTTACTACCAGAAACCTGGCCCCAAACACACCCGAGGGAGGCAGGCTGACAGGCAGCACCTCTGCTTTCTAAACAAGAAGAGAAACAGCCCCCAGACGTTTAGTACTGAGCATGTGAGGACACACAAATGCTAAACAGCATACTCTAAGAGCAGGAATTCCATCTTCTTCAGGGTATCTGCAATGATGAGATTAAGCTGTTTTACAGAAAGAGACACAGATTTAGAGAACAAACTCACGGTTGCTGGGGGGTAAGGGATAGTTAGGGAGTTTGGGATGGACAGGGACACACTGCTATATTTAAAATGGATAACCAACAAGGACCTACTGTATAGTACATGGAACCCTGCTGGATGTTACGTGGCAGAGGATGAGGGAGGAGTTTGTGAAAGAATGGATACATGTGTATGTCTGGCTGAGTCCCTTCACTGTTCACCTGAAACTCTTAGACCATGGTTAATCATCTATACCCCGGTACAAAATAAAAAGTTCAAAAAAATAAAGCTGTTTCAGATTCACACAATGACTGGAAGGTTAAAAAACAGAACAAAAAACAAAAAACCACAATATACTATATGAAATTATACCGAAACAAGTTGAGTAACTATTTGCCTGATGCCTTAAAGATAAAAGGCACCTAAAGTCCCTTGGATGAAATATTATTCAACTGTTAGGGGCTGAGTTGCATTCCCTCCCCAAATGCTAATGTTAAAGCCCTAACCCCAGTTCCTCCGAAACTGGCTGGGGACGGAGCCTCTGAAAAGACAACAGAGCGAGCAAGAAGTGGCTGACCCAGCGTGACTGGTGCAGTTCTAAGAGGAAATCTGGACGGACAGGCACAGCGGGAAGACGATGTGAAGGGAAGGGAGGAGACAGGTGGCCGTCTGCAGGCCAAGGGGAGAGACCTCACGGAAAACGAACCTGCCGACATGCTGAGCTCCGGCTTTCAGCCGCTAGAATGGTGAGACAAGGAATTTCTGTCGTTTAAGCCACTCAGTCTGTGGCACTTTCTTATGGCAGCCTGAGCAAACTAATATTCTAGTTAAATGATGATTTCACTCCAAATATCAATATCAAAAAATGAAGACAGAATTCAGATTTCTGACGAATAGCCATTCTCTCCCAAATACTTCCTTTGAGTGTTTACTCCCTCCTTGTCCATTGAGGTTCTGCCTTGAGAAAAAAAAATGCATGAGAAAAACCTTGTCCTGGGAGAAGAGGGTGAAATGACTACAAACCTCTCCAAGTGCACTTCTGCTACCTCCATTAACAGTCAGGCTTACTGACCAAGGGGTCTCGATGCACATCTTACCCCCCAGCTGAAAATCAGCTTCTGCCCAACCTCCACTAAAAGTGCATCCAAGCCTAATAAATGACACTCTCAGCACTCAATTAAGAGCTGTTAACAACGGAGGGAATGCCAGAGGGCTTCTCAGTTCAAGTCCCTCTGTCTAGAGAAGGAAATTAGGATCCAAGCAGAAGAGCACCAGGATCTCAGATATAAATGCTAAAGCAGATTCAACCCTGACACACAGTCCTAATCTAGTACTTACCAGCCCTGCTTCTGTTACACTATTAAATGATGGCCTGAAATGATCAAATCTTTCCAATCTCACAAAGAAAAACTGCTGCTCCATGGAGCAGCTGCAGTAAAGAGACAAAGATACAGACACTGGATGACGGGTGGAGTGTGGCTAAGGTCAGGGACTAAGTCTACAGGCTTTCTTAGCCGGGGCTCCACCCACATTTGGGGTCAGGTCATTCTCTGTTGTGGAAGGCTGCTCTGTGCATCGTAGGATGCTTAACAGCACCCTCGCCCTCTACCACTGGACAAAAGTTCTCCTCAGGTGTGAGAACCAAAAACAGCTCCAGATATGGCCAAGTGTCCCCTGGGAGGCAAAACCATCCCTAGTTGAGAACCGCTGGCTTAAAAAGACAGAACTAGGACTTCCTTGGAGGTCCAGTGATCAGGACGCTACGCTTCCAATGCAAGGGGCTATCCGTGGTTGAGGAACTAAGATTCCACGTGCCAAGCGGTGCGGCCAAAATATTTTTTAAATAAACCAAAGGACAGAATTCCATGCAGAGCAGAGAAGTTGGTGGCACTGGAGAAGCAGGGGGAAGTAGCTTTTGAGGGGATACAGAAGAAAAAAGGACTGATACTGTGGGAGATGAGCCAGGATCAAGACAGAGGGAAGGCAGTGTGTAGCAATTTCCCCAACTGAGGGTCTGTCTTGTTTTTTCCAAAGCAGTAGGTCATAGGGTCATAGGGTGAAGAGGGTCATAGGGTGATTGAGATCAGACAGGGAGTCAGGAATATCCAAGTCTGGGGCCACAGGAGAGCAGAAAGTGAGCAGAGATGAGTCAAAGATGTCTCAGGAAAGATAAGACTGTAAATAGAGTGGCCCCAGCAGGCACAAAACTTGCAGGTTCTTCCTGCAAGTCAGAGGACCCAGGGAGCGGGTGGGGAGGCCGGTTGGGTGAACGTAACTGGAGCTCCTCAAGGCTTCAGACACAGCCCCAAAGCTGTGCCGCAGCTTCCAAGGTCATTTCAGTCAGCTGTAGCACAGATCAGCCTAGTCACTGATGCTGAAAACAAGGAAACACGCTAGAATCTGTTGCAATAAAATAAATAAAAGACGAAGAAAGCCTAAAGAAGGAGATATCCCTGAGAAGGAAAGAAAGAGCCTGTTTGACAATTCAGAGGGCTGAATACTCATATCCTCTGATTTGATTCCAATCCAAGGAATCTTTTCCAAGGAAACAATCAGGTGTGTAAGTTGACCATCAAGAAGTTCATTACAAAAATAAACAAAAAACTGAGAAAATTAATGTCCAATCATAGAGAAAATAAATCACAGCTATCTATAGGCTCATGTTCTCAAGGAATATTTTAAAACATGGGAAAACACTCACAGTATAATGTTTAAAAATCTAAGCTATAAAACTATACATGACATAGCCCAATTTACAAATTGTACATATTTACAGGTATACACGTTTAAAGCACCCGAATGAGCAGGTGTGGGTCGACCAGAAGTCTGCCAAGAGTTGAACCGCGGCTTCTGTCCTTGGGGGTTTATTCCTCTATGTTTAAATTTGAAATATATTAAAAACTTCATTGCAATTCTTTAATTCTCTATTACTCACATAATTAAACGCACAACCTTCATATGGCTCCTAGTAATACTCTGTGGATATATACTCTGTATGGGAAAACCCAGATGAACTTGAAACGGCAACCCACTCCCATATTCTTGCCTGGAAAACCCCATGGACAGAGACTAAATTTTAAGTTCGTATGAGCAAAAGGAATTTTGTAAAAGTATGGAGGCTGACTTCCTTCAAAACAAAATCTTACTAAGAACAGAAAATTGGAACTTCAGAGTAGCATTCCAAAGACTTTTCGGTGTTTCTATTTTACTTGCTTTTGGTTTTAATCTTAGCAAGATTTGTCAATTACCAAGATTATCAAAGATTTTTCTTCCCCCTTAACCACACCCATACTCTGCAGTCTTTAAAAATACACTTCTAAAAATAATAGAACACGCTTTCATAAAATGTTTACCACTGTAAGGCAACTATCCTCCAATAAAAAATAAATACATTAAAAATGTTTATCATAAAATATTTGTTAAGAAGCTTGATTCTAAACAACATTATAGCATTATTCCAAATACATAAACTGCTTCCATATACATATAAAAAATACAGCAAAGGACAAGAAAGAAATAAAATTGTAACCAACAACCTCTCTCTGGCTGTTCAGACTGCAGGTCAGTTTTGCTTTATACTTAATCTTTTCCAATGTCTACTTCCTTTATACTTAGGAAAAAAAGAATTATTTAAAAATTGCTAAGAATATACTATCACTTATTTATAAAGAATGAGTAACCAAATGAAGACTCCACAGGCTGGGGGAGGAAAAAAAAAAACACCAAGTGTCTGTTCTGTTCAAATCCAGCCACAGTTAGAAGAGAAACTGGGACACTTGGAGGGGGAGGAATAAATTGAACCAAACAAGGATGGTATGACACAGGCAGAAACCTTTATATAACACAGGCAAGGTTTGGTGACTGCAACACAGTCGTGAACTTCCTCACAAGGTCTTAAACTGAATCCTGCTAACTTGGGCTAGCCTTTTCTTCCAAAAACGCCTTACAAAAAATGATGAGGTGGGATGGCCATGTTTCACAGTAGTTAATGCAATCAAGTCACCAGTGACTGTATCGAAACGTCTAAAAAGAAAACTGCCTCATCAAGTAGGGGAAACTGGTCTCTTGAATCGTTAATCATCACTCAGTAAACATCATATCCTGCATTTACGCTGCTCAAGGCATTGGCCGGGACCCAGTGGTTGGTATCCTCCAAGCATTTATAACCTGACAAGCTCACAGACACGGTTGCCCAATTTATGAAGCTCTTGTGTTCCCTCAAGGAACAGGGCAGCTACCCAAAGAACCCGAACACATATTCGCATGGAAGAATTACCTTGTTCTTGGCGATACAGTCCTTTGATGTAAAGACCATCTCAATGCAAATGACTCCCCCAAAGGCCTGTCCAGCCCTGCTCTCTCTCTTGAGCTCCATCCTTGTTTACCATCACCTCCTTCAAGTGTCCACGTGGAGGCTGAAGAGACCCATGAGCTGCTGATTCTGCCTCCACATCTGTTCCCAGCTAACCCTCACATCTCAGTGGTCACCAGCTGGCCAGTTCCTCAGGCCGGAACTTCCTGGACTCTGTTCTTCTCTGTATCCCTCACACATCCAGTCCATCAGGAGGCCCTATGGACTCAGTGACCGAAACCAAACCAAACCAAACCAGCCATCCCCTTCTCTCCATCCCGATGTTAGTTACCACCCAGGTGTTCAAGCCATCCTCTTTCAAAACACAGTCTACCGCCACACCCTCCAAACTGGCCTTGAGGGAGGGCCACTCTCACCTGCAACAGTGGTCACACCAGGCCACTGCCCTGGCTGGCTGGCAGCTCTCTCCGCCAGCTTTCCACAATCTTAGGCATAAAATGCAAATTCTTCACGGTGGCCCTCACAGCCCTCAAGAGCCACGACTCCTGTCTGCTTACTCCTTTCTGAAGCCCCACTGGCCATATTCATCTCCGTCGATCTCGGAAAACACTCAGGTCTGCCTGAGCTCTTGCACCCACTGGCCTTGCCTCCTTCTGAATGCTCTCCCCCAATCGTGGGGCGGGCTCTTGTCTACTGATTGAAGTCAGAGCTTTTATGCTGAAGGGAGCGTCAACTGGCACCATAATTTGGGAAAGCAAACTGGTAACATGTTCCAAAGAATTTAAGTCCTGGTATTTCTTTTAACTCAGTACTTCCATTTCCAGGGAGGTATAGAGCTTAATACAACTTAAAATTTCTTGCAGAGATATTCACTGCATCCTTTTCTTTCTTATATGAGAACAGGACTGAAATGATTAAGATAGTGTACTCTGAGAAAAACAGAATGCTGTATATCACATGTGGGAATTTTAAGTGACCAAAAAAAAAAACCAGGCTATGAAAGTCTACTGACATTCTGAAGTTAATTATGCAAGCCTGGTGCGCCGCAGTCCCTGTGGTCACAAGGAGTCTGACATGACTGAGTGACTGAACACAACATATGTGAAAATACACATTCCCCACCAAAAGGGAAACGTCAAAATACCAAGGGTGATGTTCCTTCTGCTGTTGGTGGATTTTCTTCCTTCTAATTTCCTTTTCCTTCTAACGTTGTGTGTAACTTTCACAATTACAGGGAGAATACTCCTTACTTTTAACATAAAGAAAGAATGCTACCTAAACAGTTGTTAGCTTTTCAAGGAACCACAAAGAAGGCATGTTTAAAAGCACCATGTTAAAATGAAAAGCTTCTCGATACGATATGCAATGATTCAAATGAGAAAAACAGGGGAAACATATCACAGACAAGGACTCAAACCTCCTATTCTACAGATTTCTTACAAATCAATGAAAATTTAACAACCGTAAGGAAAAACAGAGAATGCAAACGAGCACCACATAAAGAGAAAATACAAACACATGAAGAGCTATTCGACTTCACTGACTGAAGATCCAAAATATTGCACCTTCCATAATGGCAAAGATTAAAAGATTGATAACGTGGAGTAATGTTGAGGATGGAAAAACTGGTACTCTCATCAACTACTGGAGTCAGACAAACTAGTGTAAAGCTTGAGAGGGCGATTCCCTGATGTCTATACACATCGTTCTATATCCTAACCACTGCACCACCAGGACAGTCCCCCCGAAGACTGTTACCAGTCGAACAGAAACAGGACGAGTTGGATGGACAGGAAAACAAAACCAGACCCTCCAAGAGCGCGGGCGAGAGCTATACGGGTATCCTCTCTGGGCGCCAGAAATTCAGCAGTCAGTTGATACAAGGGACTGGAGAGACCCTGGGGCAACTGTCAGGGTGATCAGCTGTGAAACTCTGCCTCCTCTAGCTTCTCCGGTCACTGCCTTCTTCATGCAGGTGAAAGCAGGAGGGCGCTCCTAAGTCTGGAAGCGCAGGGAGCTAAAGATGGCCAGGAGGGACCCGAAGCAGCCACAGGTGGAAGGCTACCCCCGGGCCCCTCCCACCAAGCCCCCCCAGGGCCTCAACCTGACGCTCACCAGCGTGGGTACAAACGGAGCCCACGGGAGTCACAGACGCCAAGATCCACAGACAACCAGGAATCGTCAAACGTGTGCAAAAAGCAGGCCGTGAAAAAGCCAGGCCATGTAACATCGGGTCAAGAGCTTGGAAAGGGAGCGCGCAAACAGACTTGGAAAAAGAATCGCAAAGATGCGTAATCCATATCCTGACAAAATCCGACAGGGTTTCCAGACATCAAAGCAAGCACAGGCTGGAAAGAGAAAGAAACAGAATTAGAGGTCTGAGAGGAGGAACCAGGGTTTTTAACTTCAGGCCGCAGAGCGGTTCAGCTTGCTCCACACGCATGACGTGGGGTTAGCCCTTGCCAGGGGTGGGACTTCCCCCGGCTTCCTCCTGACCTACCATCATCCACACCAGCCTCCGCTCCGCCCCTCCTGACCTGGAGACCGTGTGCTCGTGTCACCTCCTCCACGTTCACGGGCAAGCACTGAGAAGCGGAGTCTGCTTCACGCCTGGGCGTTCTGTGCTTTCCCACTTCTTATTATCCTGCACTGTTTCTCAGAGAAACCCCCTCGAAGCCGATGCTAATGTAGTGCTAACCCTTCCCATGCCATGGTTGCATAATACGACACGGTAGGGACAGTCCATTTTTCAACCAACAGGCATTGGTATTTTCAGGACCTTGCCACTAAAATCTTAAAATAAACATCCTTTTACAAATGCCTCTGTGTACAGACACTTTCATGTTTAGAAGACAGACAGGTAAGGCTGCTTAGGAGAAAGGAATATTAATGTTTCACTTTAATATGCACTGCCAATCTGCTTTCCAAATAAAGCATGGTGATTCACATTTCCATCAGTATTATGAAAATAACACTTCTATTACATCCATGCTAGCAAGAAGTGCTATTCTCCTTTTTTTTCTTTTTAAAGCCAGTCTGATGAATTTAAAGTAATGTCTCACTGCTGTTTTAGTCTGCAATTCCCTAGCAAATATTGACTGCTTTTTGAAAAGTTTCCTGGCTTATCTGCATTTACTCTCTGGGAATTGCATGTTTAGATTTTTTGTCCGTTCTCCCCAAGCTGTGTTTGTCTTGTCAATTCACAAGTTACAGACAGTAACCCCCTGACTGTCATACATGTTATACGCTCCCCTCCCCAACTGTCTAGCTCGCAGGTACTGAATCTTGCTTTAAACGTTCTCCTTCACTCCAAGACTATGCCAGTATCTTCTTACATTTCCTTGCACATTTGAACTGCTTTTACATTTAATTTTCTGAAGATTCTGGAATTTATTTCTGATCATAATGGAAGAGAGAGGTCCGTCTCCCCCAACACCTCCTTCCTAAAGAGATGGTTGTGCCAATACCATCAAATAGATGAACCATCCAATATAAGAGGTATTCTTTCCCCAACGGAATTGAGCTGTTCCTCTCATGATGTGTTAATTTCTCATGCTTCAGGATACAGAGTCCTGGGTGCTCTATTCTGTTCCACTGAACCATTTATGTAATCCTGTATCGACACCACACCGATTTGACCGCAAAGACGTTCTTATTAGCATAGTAATAAGATCACTACTGTGATCACTTGTCAACTAAGTTTGTCCCCTCCATCCACAGGTTTTACTCTCCATATTTAGATGTGCTCTTCACAGGTATTATGCATTTATTTTTCTATATAAACTTTAGAAATATTTCATTTAGTTTAAAACAAGGAAAACAGGGAAAACCGACTGCCTTGGAAATTCTAAAGGCAACAGTAATAAATGTATTAACCTGGGAATAACTGATGTGTGTATGGTACATGCTTTTGTTTTACAGCCTTCACTACAAAGAGCAGAGGTGCCGTTCTTGGTCAGTTTCTTCCTAGGTTATTCACTGCTGTTGAGAAAAGAGATGTGTAACTTCCATTCCCAGGCGCTCATTTCCAAAACAGAGAAGTGATCATTGTTAAAGACTTATTTTATCCAGCCATCATGATAATTTTTCCAACTGATTTTTAGATTTTTTTCCCAACATAAGCTCTTGTGTTTTCTAGATATGCAAACATTTCACTAGTGAAATGGCGCCTCCCTTCTCGTTCGCATTCTCTGGTTCTGCTTTCTCTTTACCTGTTAGGATGATGGGAGTTTAGTTTATTGGTCCCTTCAAATAAGCAGCTACTGGATTTACTGATCCTTTAAAATGTTATCTTCTGTTTTGTTAATTCTAACTTTTCTCTTCATGTCATCTCTTAATTCCTTTTTCCTAGTTCTTTCTTTTTTATTTAGTTGGGTTTTTTTTTTCTCCCAAATGTCTTACAATGCATATTCAATTCTCGTATTTTTCATCTTCTTAAATAATGAAGGCAGTTACCCAGGAGGTGATATGATCTGCAATGCTTAGAACGTTCGTGAAAACAAGAAAAATACCTAAGATGACAATTTTAAGAGCCACAATACAAGTAGGCAGTGGAATTAGTCCACTAGTTGACATCTGATGAGCAGAGGATGGATAAACCAATGGAAGAAAGGAAAAGTCATCACCATCCCTTAACACAGGCCAAGTTCAAACAAAATTCTATCATCTCCCTTACTGGCAGGTTTTCACCCTGCATTTCACATTTTGGGAAAAGTGATTGAGTTCATAGATAGGTTTTTCTTTTTTAATTACCACCAGAATAGATGTTGCCTAATATTAAAACATCTATGTGTAGTCAGAACAATGTTCTAAATCTAGGGCATCAGACAAAAATTTGTCATGATCAAGAACTTAATGCAAGAATGCAGCCTGTCACATCTGAGCTGTGTCTTCAGGGCGAGTTGATACAAAACTCTGAGCTGATCATTCAGAACCCACTCTGTGCCCAGGCCCAGCAATGTAAGAAGCAACCTTTCCTGTGTGATTGCTTCAGACAGCAAGTCTTAAAAATCGATGCCGAAGGGACAGAGAGAGTACTGATTCCAGGGTGAGTGGCTCTGACCCACTTCGACAAGTGTCTGAGGCCAGAAGCAAAGCTGCTACTATTTCCTAATCCTCACTGCAGGGAACTTTAGAAGACTTACAAGGGCCCAATCTGGCCTGGGGAACTTGAAGATAACACTCCAAGAAAACCACTTTCATTTACACTCTACTAATTCAGAATTATTTTTATGATCTGGAAAGAGTTCAGACTCACGTTTCCATTTTTAGACCCTAGGACAACAGGCGGAGAACGAGGCTAACCCTACTTATGGGAACAAATTTTAGAAGCTCTGACTCATGTGTAAACAACCAATGTGCTAATAATTTATCTGTTGGTTAAAAGCACACACTTCTATTTGGGTTGCCACCCTAAGTCCTGGTAAGAACTGAAACCAGAAGGAGGTNCTGTCAAGATGAAAGGGAGACACTTGTGTTTGCTAAAGTTCAATGGCAATCGGCTGCTGGCCATGGTCAAGGAATAATCTGGTTGAGCTGGTTGGAATTTCCAGGTATTCTCCTATTATCCTTTGAAGTACTGAAAATTTCACTTTCTGGTGGAAATACTTCAGTTTCTATTCTTAGCAAACAATTACATGCTAAAGCTAAAAATGAAGAGAGGAGATGGCAGACCTGGAGTGTATTTTCACAGTGCAAAGGGCAAGAGGGAAGAAGGGCACTCGGAGGGGCTTGTTCAAGTGCAGGGAGGGGCGGGAGGATCACACCCAAAGGTCACGCCACCTTCCTACCACAGTGACGATGTACAAGGTACCCATGTGGGAATGGGATTGCTCCAGCCAGCTTGTTAGTGCTGCTGTATATGCCTAAAGAGGTCAAGGAGAGATGGACCCCGGCCCCCTACCCAAACCTAAGCACCTGTAATGCCTCCAGACCAGCCAGCAACTCTGTGTCACTCCAGTGATACAGTGATATAGCCTGTTGCCTCACCTCCATTCTCACTGCCCTCTCTCCGCTTTCTTGTATTATTGCTGCCATAAATCTGAGACCGTAACACCAGTTCTCTACTCTCTAATTACTGTCTTAGAGATGGATTCATCCCCTCCTCCAAGAACTGAAGTCTGGGAACAGGAGGAGGCTTGGTCCAAGTGGAAAACTTGATGTAACCTTTAAAATGAGTTCACCAAACTCAGCTAACCACACTTCTGCTGCAAGTTTCAACGAATCCTAGTGCATAGGGGAGCATCATGGATTCCTCTGAGGATGCCCTGATTTCAATTAGGAGGGATAAAGAGAACTCAGGAGGCCTGCACGCAGAGGCTGATATGGGGACAAGGGCTCATCAGGCAATCAGGGCTCAGACACACAGGAGACAGGAGGACCTGGGGCATAGCCCCAAGAAGAGCACGTTGGGAAAGAAACTCAGGACATGCCCAGGGAACACAGGCTGTTCAACTGGCCAGGAAAAGAGCGAGTGGAAAGGGAAGTGAGAGGGGACTCGGGCTCGACCAGAACTATATTCAAGGACAGAGGAGCCTGGCGGGCTCCGGTCCAAAGGGTCGAAAAGAGCTGGATATGACTGAGTGAGTAAGCAGGCAATCATGCACAACTGAACTCTACCTGAGCAGCAGGAAGCGGGCAGGAGACCTTTTCTCGTAACCATTTCCTTTCTTTTCTTAATTGTTGGTGGTTTCCATTATTTTCTCCTAAGTCTTCAACTAATGACTAATAGAAAGCCCTGAAATGTCAAGAGTCTACTTCCCACGTGTTTTCTATTCTTATTCGACACCAACTGACTTAATCATCTCATTTCCTTCTCCCAATTTTCAAACTCCATGGAGCCCGTATTAGTTCCTTCTCTCTCTCTCCCCCCACTCCCCTCCCTCACACACACCCCTCCTTCTAGGCAAAACAATCCAAACTACTTCTGATGATAAAACAAACTTTCAAATATTTTTACCCAAAACACTTCTCCTAAATATAACTCCCATCATTTTGAGAAAGGCCAAATATTTTTGCCAGGTGACTGTATTTATCTTTCTTTAATCTCTGTTATTCCTCTGGCCCTTTGTGAACACAACAGATTACCAGGAGGGTTAGGTACCTCAGTGTTTTTAAGAACTAGCTAGATGCTGGTGACCACTAAACAGCCTTAGTTCATTAGCAATTAATTAAGAGAAATAATGACCTAACTAGCAAGAAGCACAAACGGGCCACAGTGAATAAGGATACCTGCCAGATCTGGTAGGCGTCCTTATCTACATGCTTACTGTTCTTGATCTTAGACATCTTACACTATCTCGTGATTACTCATACTATTTATTCAAATAGCTCCATTGTCACCCCAAATATCTTGATCAAAGAGCTCATGGGCTATTGGATATTTCCATCTGATACACATTCTCCTTGATAATTACACCGAGTGTATCTTTCCTTTTTATTTTTTAACCTATTTTTCCTACCCTTCCTTCATCGTATTCTGTCAGGTTTTACAGTAGGAGAGTTTCATGTCATCTGCAGACTGTTTGAATTTGATCTCCTTTCTAGTGTTTTAATACCTTCCTCCTTTCTTCAATTGTTACATGACTGACTCTCACAGAGATATATAACACTCAGGAAACCTTTTATGTGATCAACGTTTAATGCTATCAACATTATGGGAATTCTTCACCTAATTTTCAAACCACTAGCTAAAGCTCAAAAACATACGAAATTCCCAAATAGCATAACCTGTCAATCAACATAAAGTCAAATATCTGTAACAAGAGTAACTTTCATCTATTTAGAGGGCTATTCATTTACTTGGTTGGAGTGATACCGAGATACCCTGCCCAGTGAAGATTTTAAGGTTTCTATTAGTCTATCTAGAAGTCAAAGGACTTAATCCTCTTTGTATTCCAGACTGTCACCTGTCACGTGTACACAAAAAAAGCAAAAAAAAAAAAAATTAAAAAAAGAATATTTTATGAATGTATTAGTACCTAAAAAGTGGAGTGCAGATGTTAGGAAGGTCAGTTAGGCCTCCAAATTCAAAAAAGGTTGAATTTTTTTTTTTAATTAGAAGTCATTTTTTGGAACTGATTATTGTCTGAGGCTTTTTTTCCCCCCATAGCAGTTGACTTCAACTGGATTCAACTAAACCAGGATAAAATTTACTAGTACAAGTTTGAAAATACCGAGACTTTTTCTTTAATTAATTAGGCCCCTATAATTGCAGCACATAGTTGTTATTTTTCAAATGCTACAAGTTTTTAGGGTCTGATTCACTATCTCAGACAGTCTGGCAAGACTTAATTTATCTGAGAGATCAACTACCAGAGAATTTCATTTAATTATATAAAAAGCAAAAAGGATTTGAAAAATGTTTTACCAGTCACAGTTATTTTAACATTCACTAATTTGAGTGCCGCTAACATCATTTAGGAAGAAAAAGAAAGATCGTCTGTTTCTTAGCATAAAAAGCTGCCTGCCTTAAAAAAAAAAACCAAAAACCTCTTATTCTTGTACATTTACCAACACTGCATATTATTATACTAAAATCTTCCCTCCAGTGTACTAAACCTCAGCAATGAATCTAGATAAATTATTACTTGTGCTTTCCAAAAATTGACCTTCTGAAACTGAAAGGTAAGAGAGACTAGAAATACTGAATCCAACAGTAGAAGGATCTTGCTTTTATTAAGACAATGATTTCACCACTTGTAGTCATTTTAGCTGCCAATTCAGCTTGTGGACAATTTAGGGAGTAATTTCCAATTAAGTTAAAAGTACACATTGAGGCCAAGCATCAGTTCTCGTTATAGGTGTGGATACAGATACCCCACACAGCAGTAGTGTAAAAAAAGGGAACTAATAATAGTAACAACGATAAAAATGAGGGAACTCTTACACAGTAGCAAGCATCAATGATGCGAAGATGTAGGAAAAGTCGTGAAACAAAAGAGCACTGGCCTGCCGTGAGAAGCGTGACCAGACAGAGGATGAAGGCTGCGGATGGAGGCTGAACTCACCGGAAGAGACTCTGCCCCTGCAGAGATCAGTGCCGAACCCCTCGCG
>SJYQ01005277.1:54242-75684 GCA_006410935.1 Redunca redunca
AAAATTGTTGCCTAAAGGAACACTTAGTTTGGTTTTATTGGTTTTTATCTTTCTGGAGAGAATTCCATATAAAATATTAAATTTCCTTACTTTAAATTTAGTAACGTGAATCATAAAATTTTTAGTCAATAAATACAAAATAGAGACGCTTCCCTGGTGGCCTAGTGGTTAAGACTGCCCACTCCCAATGCAAGGGGTGTGGGGTCGATCCCTGGTCAGGGAGCTAAGGTTCCACATGCCACCTGGCATAGCCAAAAAGAAAAAAAAAATGTTTACAACAACAACAAAGAAACAGAATACACTGAATTCTCTCCCTATGGAGACAGGGAGGAAGAAGACAAGGACGGGAAAAAGGTACAAAATGGAAGAAAAGGCTAAGAGGAGAAGATATAAAACCACACCCCACCACCGCCCGTGGGTTGCAGGCTTCACTCTGAATTCTCACCGCCTTGCAGGCCACACAGTGACTTTCATGTCAACAGAAAAAGCCAAAACCCCTGGCCAAAGAGCAAATCACCCCTTGCTAACCAGGATGTGGTCAAAATCCCACCTCAACACCTTAATCCTGTTTTGTCGCAGTTCACCACTGGACTTGCTAGCTGCTGTCCACTAAAAGACAAGGCACAGCCTGAAGGTTGGGAACTAGGTTTCACTGGGAAGACTTTAAGCCCACAAGGCAGCCTCTCAGCTAGCATAAGGGACTACTGTAAGAAGGAAGGGAGGGGCCAGGAAATACAGAAGTTTGCGACCGAAACCAGGCAGTCAGCATCAGAAAGATTGCTGCTCATCAAGCCAATGAGTTCAGTGCTTCCCTAAGCACCGGCTTCCCTGGTGGTTCAGGCAGTAAACCATCTGCCCTGGGTCAGGAGGAGGGAATGGCGGCCCACTCCAGTATTCTTGCCTGGAGAATGCCATGGATGGAGGAGTCTGGTGGCTCCAGTCCACGGGGGTCTCAGAGCTGGACAGGACTGAGCAACTAACGCTTAACTCTTAGGGCCACTGTCCTGCTTTTCTCCTTCAGGGTGCACAGCGGAGGGTGCACGCAGCGGCCGATGGCTTGATGGGCACATGGTTCTTTGTTTACAGATGTGGCAGGCGACATTCTTTATCCACACTGCTAACTCCTTCGGCTAGGAACCGTCAGAAAGATCTGTCCTGAACTTGGACTGCTTCTGCAGAGTCCAAAGCTCAAAGCAGTCTCGCTGAACAGGATAAATATGCCCAGGGCAGATCCAGACAGCCGGATTCACACTCACTTGAACTCCAGGCTCAATGTATTGAAATAGTTTCCTTCCCTCCACTCCCCCACTTGTATTATTTCATCTGCTCTGATGTAAAGGTCATCGCCTGTGGTTTCAGCTCTGGTGAGAATGAGGGAAGAAGAGCTAAACCCCAGAGCGTCCCAGGGGTTTGGGGTTCAGGTGGGAAAGCAGTCAGAGGTGCTGAACTTTTAAAGACAAAAGATCCCATTGCCTTTCAAACACCAAATAGAGAGAAAGGCAGCAGAAATCCAATGGGGGCTTTATACACAGTCTAAAAATAGACACACGAGACAGAATGGTTTCTTTCCAGAACAGTTTTAAAGATTCCCAGGAGGTGACAGGTGTTGAGTAAATACCAGATGAAGACAAAGACTCTCAGAGCTGGTGGGGGAGTACAAAGCCCCAGTCTGGCTTCCTGTCCTCTGCCTGGCGCCCTGGATGGCTGAAAGATCAGTCTTTCTTTCCCAGCCCTGCTGCATAACAAAGGGGCCTGGGAGAGAAGGTCAGGGGTCCCTTACTGATGCAGGAGAGCAGTGCAGAGAAAGAACCAACTCCCCACTTCTTTCCCACCACATATTCCGACTGGAAGAATATTAAGCTGTGCAACCATTTTCATTAGAAAGACAGTGAATGAATAAACCTGCCCGCCAGACTACACATCCTGATCACTTGTGCAGAGAGACCACCTTCTCCTTAGGTGTGCCTGTGTGTTCAGGGCTTTCCCAGTGGCTCAGCGGTAAAGAATCTGCCTGCAATGCAGGAGCCCCAGGAGATAGGGGTTCAATCCCTGCGTCAGGAAGATCCCCTGGTGGAGGAAATGGCAACCCACTCCAGTGTTCTTGGCTGGAGAATCCCGTGGACAGAGAAGCCTGGTGGGCTGAAATCCATGGGGTCACAAAGAGTTGGATATTACTAAAGTGAGTTGGCACGTGCACGGAAGTGTGTATTTACTCAGCTGCCATCCATTCCCAGGAGTGGGATGCTCTTGGGAAGGTCAAGAGCAGAGACTGAGGGGCTTGAGGGACACGGTCCTGGAGAGACCCCCGGGGCCGGCCCTGGTCACTGGAGCACAGACTGTGCCATGCTCAGGGGGCCCTAGCTGTGATTCCAGGACAAACGGATGAATCTCACAAGGGAGTCCTCACACCAGTGTGCTTCTGAGGCTCCCCTAAGGCAGGGCCAGGCGTGAGGACTCCCGGCTCTGGGGTGTCTCTCAGCTCTGAAGTTCTGCACATGTGCTCTGCCTTCCACCTCTCCTTCCCCAGTAGCTTAGTGAAGCCCTGAGGAAAGGCGACAAGGACGCGTGTCAGATGTGGGCTCACACACCCTCTACGAGCATCCCTCATGGAGAGGACCGAGTGCAACGTCTGGGCATAAGAAAGCTCAATGAACGTACAGCCCAACTGCGCAGTTCCCTGAACTTCCATTTTTCCCTTTCCTGGCTTACAGGGACAACGGAGACTGTCGCTCTCTGGTCCTACAGGAATGAAGTCACCGGCTGGTGCTGTCCCTGGCCTTCCACGCGCCCTGGCAGGGGTTCAGGATGGAGATCAGGGATGGGGCACTCTGGGCTCTGAGAAAACAGAACAGGCCTTCAGGAGAAAATTTTATTAACCCAATGTCTTCCATCTTCTCATGCCTAGAAAAGCACTAAAATCACCCCCGGAGACACTGCTCTTCGTGGCTTAGCAGAAGCCTTCTGCCGAGGCGTGTGTGGTTGCACGCTGCTGTTGCTCAGTCATTAAGTCGTGTCCAACTCTTTGCGACCCCGTGGACTGCAGCACACCAGGCTTCCCTGTCCTACCCTGTCCACCACCTCCTGGAGTCTGCTGAACTCACGTCCATCAAGTCGGTGATGCCATCCAACCATCTCATCCTCTGTCGCCCCCTTCTCCTCCTGCCCTCCATCTTTCTCCGCATCAGGGTCTTTTCCAGTGAGCTGGCTCTTCATATCAGGTGGCCAAAGTATTGGGTTTCCAGCATCAGTCCTCCCAGTGAGTACTGAGGGTTGATTTCCTTTAGGATGGACTGGTTGGATCTCCGTGTAGTCTTTCCCAAAATTACAATCCCCCGATACCGAGCAGGGTCCAGTGAGGCTCCTGGGCACAAAGCCTTTCTGCGTCCCCCATTTCTCTGATCACAGGGCAAGTCATCACTCAGCTTCCATGACCTTCCCTAAGTTCCAACGGACAGATCCAAACGGTTATTAATTAGGGAAGGGAGGAGATCCGAGACCATCGAGAAACGGTCAAGAGCACCCTTGGGGCAAGGTCCTGTTTCCCCATTAAGGGATACACGCAACAGTATCTTTGAGCTATTCTGCAGATACTGAAACCTCTCCAGGTGGGAGAAGTTAACGATTAACATGGTATGCTGCCCACAGGCATGTAGACCCCAGACCAGCTGGAGCATGAAGGCCGACGACGGTGACTCCCACACACCTCAGCACCGGCTCATCAGAAGAGTGTCCACAAGCTGATCACACCCTCTCTGAACCATCACTGTAAAACCTCTCACTATCCTCTCCAAGTTGGGATACATAGTTTTGAGGCGAGAACCAGCTATGTCTCCCTTTGCCTGGCAAGTAATAAATCTACCCTCTTCTAACTTCACCCAAAACTCTTGTCTCTGAGATGTGACTCAGCACCCACGCACACACAAGAGAAGCTTTAGGCATAACCCCACCCACCCACCCTCACCTCTCCAGAACAGTTGCTCAGACCAATCAGAGCTTGTCTCCCAGGCTAGCGTCCTCAGTAAGTTCCCCAATAAAACAAGCTCACAGCTCTCACGCTGTGTGTGCCCGTGTGTTCCAGGTGACAACCACCCTAAGGAAATACTTTTTTGCCCTTTACAACCTTTCTTCCCCAGTCCCCACCCTGTGCATCGAATTTTCCATCCAGAAGCTGCGCCTCCTTCTCGGGTTCCTGTCCCCCAGCTCCACTCCACACCTGCCAATGCGGCCGAGTACCGTTTCCAGGCACAAGTGCAGAAACACAGTGCCCCGAGGACAAATGTCAAGTCATCACAGTGCTCCTCTGGGTTCCCCTGGCCTGCCTGCAGTCATCTCATGGGAAGCTGATAAAGGTTGACTATCGGAGACCACCATCCAGAGAGACAGGAAAGCAAGTTTTTTCCTAGAACCCTCGCTATGCCCAGTGCTTCCTGCCTACAACAGTCCTGCCCACTGTCTGCCACTTAACATCTTTCCAAGCATCTATTACTTACTGCAAAAGATGACTTTCTCACATAAGGACAGGCCTGACCATGTGAACCAGAGTTCTCTTCCTAAAAGTAGAGAACCAGCGGTCTGAGCCCTTTGCCACGTTAAGACCGTCAGGGACCCTCAGCCTTTGCTGGTGGCACAGAGCAGGGCTTCCCGGCCCATTCCAAACCCCAAACCCCTGGGGCTGTGAACACCAACGTCCAGATATCACCCCAGGCCAGCTGGATCAGACTGGCTTGGGGCTGGACCAAGTGCCGCAGGAGCTACGCAGGCCACGTGGATGAGAACAGAGCCTGTGCCAGCTGGAGTCCAAGCTGGCTCTGCCACCTCCCTGCTGAGACTTTAGGTACGTGGCTCACCCTTTCTGATCCTGCGCTTTTCTCCACTGGAACCCGCCAAGAC
Source organism: Redunca redunca (assembly GCA_006410935.1). Classification (NCBI taxonomy): domain Eukaryota; kingdom Metazoa; phylum Chordata; class Mammalia; order Artiodactyla; family Bovidae; genus Redunca; species Redunca redunca. Next base: position 59,133 of record SJYQ01005277.1, read on the forward strand.
TTGTTTCTATCTCCTAAGGTGGCATCCTGATGGTGACCTAACTATAATGCATAAAACCACCATGTTTCAAAATGCTGGCCTTGGCCTCTGTGGCTTCATCCATGAACGACAGCAAAGGCCAGAAAGCCCTCCTGGGAACGCGGAGAGGAAGAGAAGACAGGAGGGGAGTGAGTCATCGGGTTTGACTTTTTTCCTTAATATAAAGGAGTGATTTATTCCACAACAGGGCATTTTAAAGAATGCCCCATCGCCCTGCTCACAGGTCGGGGAGTGACCCAACAGAAGGCAAATCCTAAACTTTGCCAGAGCCACCCTCTGTCATGAATGGGAGTCTAGAGCAGCCATTAAAGAGAGAAAAGAAACCTGGCTGAGAATAAAACCAGCAGAGAAAAGGAGAGCCAGCCGCGCAGATGCTGACGTCAGAACACAGGATTCAGCTGGGGCTTTTTTTGGCTTTGTTTAAAAACAAAACAAAACACTAACCTTTAAAAAAAAATGCATTTAATTATGGCCACACCCCATGACACATGGAACTTCCCCAACCAGGGGCTGGAACCTGGCCCCCCCCCCCGCATTGGAAGGGTGGAGTCTTAACCACTGGACCAGCAGGGAAGTTCCCAGATTCAGCTGTTTTTAACAGGCACGTTTGGTTCTTTCTAATCTTTCCTGATTAGATCAACAAGGGAATGTGCATTCTTGTAACCTCTTCACTTCACACAGGTATGAAGTTCATCTTTTGAATAAAATAGCCGAACTGGGAGGGCTGGCTCCCGTCATTTTAATCAACGTTTGCTAGCAGTTGCACCCACTTCAAGGCCCTCCGGTGACGTATTAAAGGGGAGCCATTTTGTCACCCTCATATCAACATGCTGCTATTAAAATTTTTCCTTTCGGAAAACACGAGAGCTGGAAAAGGTTTTACGCTAGCGCTTGAACCGCCCCTTCTCCTACTGTAAGTGAAGGTCGCTGTCTCAGAGCGCTCAGTTATCACTGGGATTCCCTCTTCCCTGGACTCCGTGTGTGCCCTCCAGTTAGGTGATAGGTCGTTTCCTTGATTTGCAGGACATCATTTTCTACGAAGAAAACGCGCTCTTTCTCTGTTCTTAGAAACTGGCAGGATTAGCCCCACTCTTTTTTAAACTTTCTGGCATCTTTTCGGCCATGCGCACTCTTCAGACAGATTTGGCTCATTCATAACTTCTCTGTTTGTTGTCACTGAGGTGACCAACTTGAGCCTCTTTAGAAAAAACCAAACAACTTTGTGGATATCTTAAAAAATTTTTTTTGTAGATATTGCTAGGTTTAAACTGTGTGTTATGGGAAAGGGATCTTTCCTTTTGAAATCTTGCCCCAGCAACTCTTGCTGACTCCAAGCTCCAGATTAGAAAAGCCCAGGGAAGTGAGTGATATTCAGACTGCAGACCCGAGTAGCCTCACCCCAGGGTCCCTTCACAATAGACCTCCCCATCACTCCGCGGCACCAGTGTGAACGTGTGCACCCGCTGAGCGGCACTCTGCGCTGCCCTCCAGCACAAGTGCCTCGAGACCAAGCTGTGTGTGCTCAGTCACGTCCAACTCTCTGCGACCTCATGGACTGCGGCCTGCCAGGCTCCTCTGTCCATGGGATTCCCCGGGCAAGAAGACTGGAGTGGGTTGCCATGCCCTCCTCCAGGGGATCTTCTCGACCCAGGGATCAAATCAGGTCTCTTGCATCTCCCGCACGGGCAGGCAGGTTCTTTACCACTGGCACCAGCTGCGAGTACCTGGAAACCAAGGACCACTGCTAATTAGCATCACTGATTAGTGACGCCGACAGGATGTGGTTTCCTGTTGCAGAGATGGGAGAGCGGGTCTTGGAAAAAGAACGCCTTTGACTCAAAAAACCAAGACTCTGAAAAACCCTTCTGGAAGACACCATGCTAATCATGGAGAGAATCTTTAAACATTGACCCAGCTCCTTTAGAAAACTGTGAGCCACGGTCCCATGTGCCCTCTCAAGGCCTCTGGGATGGTCCTGGGAGCATCCCCAGCAGGACCTCACCTCCACACTCAAAACCGTCCAGGAGGATGCTGGTGGGAAATCATGAGTCAGGAAGCTCTGTGAGAGGGTAAACCCCACCGGACTCCAGAACCTTCCTCACACAAAAGACAACACCACACAGGGCAGGTTCCCAGAGACCGTGACACCAATGCCAGGCACACCTACCCTGCCATGCAAGGCCCTGCTCCCAACACAGTCGATCCTGAAGGCTGCTGAGCACAAGCCTTCTTCCCTTCAGTACTGTTTCCTCTTTAACTGATTTTTTTCTTTCTATAAATGAACATGGAACTCCTCTGACATCAGAAACTGAAATGAATAAAGTAGACTATAAAAAGGAAGAGAGTAGAAGCAAATTTCTTTAAAAAAAAAAAATTTTTTTTTTTTTAGGCTAAAAAGGGTTTTCACAAATTTAGAGTGAGCTGAAGTAAAACTCTGGTCATTCACATACAAAGAAGCAAGCTAAAGTGATACCCACAAGGGCAAGAAACAGTCAGCTGTAGCTAAGAAGCATGTGGGTGCTGTCAGGAGCTTTGCAGGCAATACTCAACTCAATCTGCTAGATGAGATGCTCCAGCAAGAGCTCCCAGCCAGGAGGGGGCAAGGCGGGCTGAGCAGCTATGGCTCAGGTGATGGTTCATCCAACCTAGACAGCTCGCCGGAGGAGGGCATCACCAGACTGCCAGCGAAGGATTCACTTAGTCCCAACATGAGAGCACCTGAATGGGCAGACGTTTGCACTGAGGATGAAGGATGCTCAACAGGTGATCTCCACCTGGAGCATCGTTTATAACCAGATTCCGAGGAGCAAAAGCCCTTCAACCAGGACTCCCAAAGGCGGGGGCGGGGGCTGGCATCTTTCAAGGTGGTTTCCTCTGCAGTTGGCCCGAGACTTTGATGATGAAAGGGGTGTGGAATTTAAGCTCTGAGTGGGCAGGGCCTCGAAGTTCCCCTCCCGCCCAGTGCCTTCTATGGTGCATGGAACATTGTAGGGGCTCAAAAACATACCTGAAAAAAAAAAAAACCAAGATACAAAACGCAAAAGTCTGGCTACAACAAGAGTAAGGGCCTGTGCCGTCACTCCTGGCCAAACAAGAAGGCCATCTCTAAGCCAAGCCCAGGCTTCTCCGGACCCGAGGAGACGGTGACCTGCCACTCCACATACTCAATCTGCAGCACTCTCAGACACACTGCTTGGCCACGGAAAAGGCTAAGACAAAGATGCTTACGAGGGACGAGCTGGAAACACGGCCACAGCTACTGGGGAGTCGAGAGAAGTTCACAGGATTGTGGGGTGTGACTCTCATGCCCCTGCCCCCCCAATCTCTCTCTCTCTCTCTCTCTCACACACACACACACACACGGATCTGGGGGTGGGGGTATGTTCAAAGGATCTATCTCAGTAAGCTTGGGAGCGAGACAGAGAGGGGCTTTTATTTCCTGTCTCTTATGTGTCTACTGAGATTTCCACAATTAACAGGCACCAATTTCTATATCACTTAAATATGTAAATTTGAAATTAAACAAGAACAACCCCCCACCCCCAGCCCCCACTGGTCTGCTTTCCTCGTTATTAAACTGGAAAACCATTTATGATGCACTGTGGGGTTTCTTTTTGAGGGAAGAAAAAAAAGAAAGGAACAGAATTGAGCCACCTCTATCCAATTTTTTTTTTAACCTGTTTGTTCTTACTATTTCAAGCCAATTTTCAGCCCAGCTTAAAGGAGTTAAAAGCCTCTCAGGCATGTTGCCATCCTCACTGTTATGAGGGACTCTCTGCTTAGCCCGCTATGTAAAGAAACCCTCAGACGGACCACAAATGCTCCAGAGGATAAAATAAAGCCAGAGGGAGGCAAAAAGCAGGGGAAGCTGAGTGAGGCTGTGACCTAGGGTGACAAAACACACCTCCTGCAGCAAGGGTTAGCACCCTCTGGACGGCTGAGCCTGTCTGCAGTTCGTGGAGCGCACACCCCCTCTCCCGGACCTCTGCACTGGAAGAAGTCCCGTTCCGCTGAGGCAGCATCTTCTCAGCTGAGACGGTTTTAGAGCTTTGCTGTTGCTGTGGATGGCTCGCCTCTTTGCTTTGGAGGCAGGCCTTTTTCAGGGGACGGGGTGTCTAGAGAAAACACACAGCAGGCCTTGTGTTCGTCTCTCGTCCCAGGCCTGTTGGGGCTGAGAACATTAGCTCATGAGAGCCCTCCCGACAGCCCTAATAATCTGGAATGTCTGCAACTGAGAAGAAAATAAGCGATTATAATGCCATTACAAACGGACACACAATTTTCTCCCTAATCTTTCTCCCCAGTGTCTCCCAACTTTTTTTTGTCCCACTGAAAGCCTTCAAGGCTTTCCTCGTGGTATTGTGTCTTGTCGGTATTTACAGACATGAAAAAACGTGAAGGGAGAAGAGATCAAGCAAACTGAGTCGAGAGACGGCCTGTGTCGTTTTCTTCCTGGGCTGTCAGAGCCGCACCCTATTCTGTTGAAATAGGCCATTGGCTGTAACCTGCCCACTCAAGTAGGTTGCCCACAAAGACGCACCGTTCCCAGCCACCAACAGAATGTTACCTTAAAAACCCCCAAGCACACCTGAGAGAAAATTAGCCAAGCTTTCATTAAAAAAAAATTAATTGCTGCTGCTATTGTTCTTCGAAGGTCACTGTCATCAATCTGAAAAGCACTGCTGTCTATATGCATCATTAAAAATTTACCTACAGGGAAGAGATGACAAGAGAAAAATTTTAAAACCCTCTAGTCTTTCCTAAGTCTGTTTTTCATGTCATGGATTGCTTTCATTAACTTCTCCATAGTGCTAAAAACTCCCACAACCTCAGACAGAAGCATGTGCAAACTATATATTTTAATTTCCAAAGCCAAATACAAATATTTTTCAAACCCTCCACACTTGTCTCCCACATGAGCATGGATATACATAACTCTTTGTATTACTATCTCTCTATATTAAGAATGTCAGTCTGGAAATTCCTTTCATAAGTAAAAATGCATTTTAAAGGTTTGATCCATAAAAATGTGAAACTGAAAATCATTAAATTCATTTTCTCTTTGGGCCATACTGGACCTTCATTTGAAAATTTTCATTTCTTCTCAATATTTACTTATTCCTTTATAGTTCATGGCCTTGTATTGTGATGATCTACAACCCTAGGAAATTACTTGGCAGAGAAAGGGAAGGAAATGAAGGAAATAAAGCTTAATGCTATGTACCCTCTACTTTAAAACCAACTGTGTAAAAAGTATGGACTGCTTGACGTAAAATCTTCATTCCTCTGTATGTCACTATTGAGAATAATTCAAATACCTGCCAAACAAGATTTGAATTTTTAAAATTTAAAATAAACTCCCGAGGATTACTAGATACGAAAATTATTTTAATAGTCCAGAACGAAAATGCACCTGATGGTCTGGCCACCAGAGGGAGCTATAATTCCCCCACACACCTGAGTGTCGGTACACAGGACACAGGATTCAGAAACCTTCATGGTCAGGGACGCTTCACAGTGCCTCTCCTCCAGCGAATTCTACAAAGTCAGAGGGGTTAAGGTGAGGCCCTCCTTCAAATTAAAGGCAGCTGTGGTCGCTTCAACATAAGAAGCTAAAAGTAATGTGGTAGGTGCTGCTGCTGCTGCTGAGTCGCTTCAGTCGTGTCCGACTCTGCGCGACCCCATAGACGGCAGCCCACCAGGCTCCCCCGTCCCTGGGATTCTCCAGGCGAGAACACTGGAGTGGGTTGCCATTTCCTTCTCCAATGCATCAAAGTGAAAAGTGAAAGTGAAGTCGCTCAGTCGTACCCGACTCTTAGCGACCCCATGGATTGCAGCCCCCCAGGCTCCCCCATCCATGGGATTTTCCAGGCAAGAGGACTGGAGTGGGCAGAGGCTTTTTTTTATGTTACTAAACTGCATAACCTAAGTATTGTAAAGAATGAGGGTCTTTATATACAGAACTGGAGAAGGCAATGGCACCCCACTCCAGCACTCTTGCCTGGAAAATCCCATGGGCGGGGGAGCCTGGTGGGCTGCAGTCCATGGGGTCGCTAAGAGTCAGACACGACTGAGCGACTTCCCTTTCACTTTTCACTTTCACGCACGGAGAAGGAAGTGGCACCCCGCTCCAGTGTTCTTGCCTGGAGAACCCCAGGGACGGGGGAGCCTGGCGGGCTGCCGTCTATGGGGTCGCACAGAGTCGGACACGACTGAAGTGACTTAGCTGAGCAGCATATACAGCACAGTAAAATAAGAAATTATGAGATGAGAAGGTAAGGAAAACCGGAGCATACACTGAAGGAAGAAGACCAAAGAAAGAAAAGGAAACTGACCACAGGCGGGGGGGGGGGGGGGNGTCCTGAAGATGTGAACCCCGCTCAGGAAGCCCTCTGCACAAACAGGGACCAGGGAGAGCTGGAGGGACGGGACAGCCGAGGACAGCGCCCCAGTGCCTAACCTGGAGGCCCAGGTACACAGACGGTGAAGCCGTTGGCTGAGAAAGATTAGTCCAGAGAAAGAACAAATATTTTGACATTTCAGGCCAAGACACTGGTTTGTTGTTGTTGCAAACAAAAGAGGCTGATTCAGGCACTTGGTCATTCCAATCTCATTTCCAGCACATGTTGGTTCTACTACACGCTTAATAACACAGGGAAAATGAAATCACACTGCGGGGAGCCAGTAACCCATTCCGGAAGAAAGGAACTTGCACATTTTTCTTTTACAGTCTTTTCTTTTACTGTCCAGACTGTGCAGATAACAGAGAAAATCACTTCAACAAAATTAAACCACTGTTTGCAAAGAATTCCCAAGAGTTTACAAGTGAGTGAGTGAGAGAGAGAGAGAATATATAAGCAACACTGTCATTTTCTCACTAGCAAAAAGAAAAAGAAACTGTGATAAAGTTATGATTCATCCATTCTGATTTCTCAACCAGTTGCCCACAAACTTGAAATGCAGTATTTCTTTTGAATGCTTCTCTATCTTCCTACCATGAATGCCGAATTTCCAGCAACTAAAAATAATAGAGACTTTAAAACAATAATCAGTTGTTCAAAAGAGGAAGCACAACAATCAACCAAAAACAGACAGTGGAAACAAACCTTGCAGCTTATTTATGCCGAAGGAATGTCAGCACACACTAACTGAGGCAAGGCTGAACACCCAAGAACTGAAGCTTCCGAACTGTGGTGCTGGAGAAGACTCTTGAGAGCCCCTTGGACAGGCAGATCTGACCAGTCAATCCTAAAGGCACTCAACCCTGAATATTCATTGGAAGACTGATGTGGAATCTCCAATACTCTGGCCACCTAATGTGAAGAACCGACTCATTGGAAAAGACCCTGATGCTGGGAAAGAAAGGGGCCAGGAGGAGAAGGTGATGACAGAGGATAAGATGGATGGATGGAATCACTGACTCAGTAGACATGAGTGTGAGCAAACTCCAGGAGATAGTGAAGGCCAGGGAAGCCTGGTGTGCTGGAGTCCATGGGGTCACAAAAAGCTGGACACGACTGAGCACCTGAACCACAACATACTTTTACATCACTTGTACTGATAGTATACAGTAGGAGCGCCAGCTCTTTTAATAATTTACCGAGGAGTTACACACTGCAAATTCCTTATTAAACATTACTTGTGCTAAGGTCATAAGTTTAAGAAATACTCAGCAGAGAAAAGAAGCAGTATTTTATGTTCTGCATCTGCTGGGATCCCTCTAAATAAAACTTTATTTCTTATAAGCGTATTAATATAAAGCACTGGGAAGTCATTTTCTCTAAGATAAAAACATTTTATCCTCATTTGTAGACTTTAAAATCCACAATGCCTATCTAAAATGTTTGACAAGCTGTATTTTAAGCATGCTGGCTTTGGAGAGCAAAGGAAAAAAACAATCTACTGCCGTATCTAGGGACCTGACTCCTTCATGCCCCACAAGTCAATACTGGCTGAATTCCCGTCTGTCATTGATCAACTAGCAGCTCAATGAAACAGTTTAATCTGGAAATCATGACCAAATACTCTGGGCGCTCCCAGGTCTAAATACATATGTTGTTGAAAATCCACAGCTTATACTCTCAGGGGCTGGCAAACTATGGCCCACAGGCCACTGGTACATGGCCACGCCCATTCATTGACGGTCCTGGCTGCTTCTGTACTCTCTCGAGAAACCACAAGCCTGCAAAGCCTCAACTATTTAATCTCTGACCCTTTACAGAAAGGAGTTTGCTGGCCCCTGATTCAGACTGCCTATAGCACTTAGAGCTATTTCTAAGCAGTCTTAAAAACTTTATTTTCCACGTTCCTGCCCCAAATATTTCATGCAAAGATGGGCACAATAAAGGACAGAAATGGTATGGACCTAACAGAAGAAGAAGATATTAATAAGAAGTGGCAAGAATACACAGAAGAACTGTACAAAAAAGATCTTCATGACCTAGATAATCACGATGGTGTGATCACCAACCTAGAGCCAGACATCCTGGGATGCAAAATCAAGTGGGCCTTAGGAAGCATCACTAAGAACAAAGCTAGTGGAGGTGATGGAATTCCAGTTGAGCTGTTTCAAATCCTAAAAGATGATGCTGTGAAAGTGCTACACTCAATATGCCAGCAAATTTGGAAAACTCAGCAGTGGCCACAGGACTGGAAAAGGTCAGTTTTCATTCCAACCCCAAAGAAAGGCAATGCCAAGGAATGTTCAAACTATCAATTGCACTCATCTCACATGCTAGTAAAGTAATGCTCAAAATTCTCCAAGCCAGGCTTCAATAGTACGTGAATTGTGAACTTCCAGATGTTCACAATTCTGGATATATGTCCACACACTGGATATAGAAAACGCAGAGGGACCAGAGATCAAATTGCCAACATCCGTTGGATCATTGAAAAAGTGAGAGTTCCAGAAAAACATCTACTTCTGCTTTATTGACTATGCCAAAGCCTTTGACTGTGTGGATCACAACAAACTCTGGAAAATTCTTAGAGATGGAAATACCAGACCACCTGACCTGCCTCTTGAGAAACCAGTATGCAGGTCAAAAAGCAATAGTTAGAACTGGACATGGAACAACAGACTGGTGCCAAATCAGCAAAAGAGTATGTCAAGGCTGTATACTGTCACCCTGCTTATTTAACTTATATGAAGAGTACATCATCAGAAATACTGGACTGGATGAAGCATAAGCTGGAATAAAGATTTCCAGGAGAAATATCAATAACCTCAGATATGCAGATGACACCACCCTTATGGCAGAAAGTGAAGAAGAAATAAAAAGCCTCTTGATAAAAGTGAAAGGGGAGAGTGAAAAAGTTGGCTTAAGACCCAACATTCAGAAAACTAAGATCATGTCATCTGGTCCCATCACTTTATGGCAAACAGATGGGGAAACAACGAGAGACTTTTATTTTGGGGGGCTCCAAAATCACTGCAGATGGTGACTGCAGCCATGAAATTAAGACATTTGCTCCTTGGAAGAAAAGCTATGACCAACGTAAACAGCATATTAAAAAGCAGAGACATTACTTTGCCAACAAAGGTCCATATAGTCAGAGCTATGGTTTTTCCAGTAGTCATGTATGGCTGTGAGAGTTGGACTGTGAAGAAAGCTGAGCGCCGAACAGTTGAAAGCGCTGATGCTTTTGAACTGTGATGTTGGAGAAGACTCTTGAGAGTCCCTTGGACTACAAGGAGATCCAACCAGTCCATCCTAAACGAAATCAGTCCTGAATATTCATTGGAAGGACTGATGCTGAAGCTGAAACTCCAGTACTTTGGCCACCTGATGCGAAGAACTGACTCATTTGAAAAGACCCTGATGCTGGGAAAGATTGAAGGCGGGAGGAGAAGGGGACGACAGAGGATGAGACAGTTGGATGGCATCACTGACTCTGTTTGAGTAAACTCCAATAGTTGGTGATGGACAGGGAGGCCTGGCGTGCTACAGTCCATTGGGTCGCAAAGAGCTGGACACGACTGAGCGACTAAAGAACCAAGAGAGGCATCCAAAATGGATTCTGGATTGTGCTTTTTTCCCCTTTATTTATTTATTTACTTGGCTGTGCCGGGCCTTAGTTGTTGCGTGGGGGATTGAGTTTCCTGACCAGGGATAGAACTTGGGCCCCTTACCTTGGAAGCACGAGTCTTAGCCATCGGAGAAGTCCCTGGACTATGCATTTTTAGAAGCATTACTTTCAGGTATAACCATTTTTCTGCCTTGAATGATGCCATTTTTGTCAACGCAGCTGCACAGGGAGCCGAGAGGGCACATCGTCAAGCCCCCCCCCCACCCCCCTATAGGGCTTCACTGAGAACCGGCTGACGGGGTGGCCGTCGCCCAGGGCCCAGGGCACGACGCCTCCCTTATCCCTCTGGGATGAAACTATAGCGGTGAGTGCTGCGCCAGCTGAACGCTGGACCCCGCTCCCTGCAATACCTGCTGGCTGTGTTCCTGGAGGCTGGGTTGTTAGCTCTGTTTCTATAAAATAAATATTGTCTCCATGACTCATCTCAAGCTGGCGACATTCCCTTCCTTGTCATACTTCAGTTCCTCACACCCTTCCCCACCTCCCCCCCAAAAGGGAAACCTCTGGGAGAATAAATTTCAGAATAAAGCAAGAGAAGCATTGTTGGAGTGCAGGTGGGGGACACAGGCAGCTGAGCAAAGAAGGAGAGGCAGGAACGAGGGGCGGGAGGCGGCCAGGGAGGGGGTGAGGTGGAGGAAAGACGTTGGGTCCCTGGGACGAGCAACATCGGGCAGAGGATCCAAACTTCACCGCCACTCCCCAGAGGCATCCTGGATTTCCACTCTCACTGGTGCCCTTTGTAAATCATTACACTAGGGGATTAAAATACTGCCCACAGCTCTTCAGCTGCTTTTAAATTTTTTCATTTTCTCAGGCTCCACCCTGATCAGATGAACAAACTTTATTAAGCATCTACTATGTGCAGGGTGCCTTCATATTTCTGTAGCTAAGTCATGTCCATTGCTTTTGCAACCCCATGGACTGTAGCCCACCAGGCTCCTCTGTCCAGGGGATTTCCCAGGCGGCAGCAGGCTGGGCTGCCATGCATCCTCCAGGGGATCTTCCTGGATCAGGGACTGAACGTGCTTCTCCTGCATTGGCAGGTGGATTCTTTACCACGGAGACACCTGGGAAGCCCTCGCTCATCTTCCTAAAACACATCCACTTCTCTGCCCTGGAGACTCGGGGACCAGAGAGCATCATTCATCGCTTCTGGAGGTGAAGGTGAGACATCCTGTAATTTTCCCTCCTGTCTCTGTGAAGCAGGTGGCAGAGCCCAAGTTCCTTAGATGACAGATGCCAGCACACTCGTGTGTCTGGAGCCAAGGCAAAGGAGGGGGCTGTGAACGCAGGATGCTCATGAACGTAACAGTGGGGGTGGTACAGAAAAGGGGCCCGTCTCCTTCACCTGCTTCATTTACCAAACCCGGAAGGACACAAAGGCCAGTTTACAGGAGTGTATATTTAAACTGCTCTGATAGTCCCGGCATTCTGAATTGGTGCCCATTCCGGCACAGCCTCTTCAGGGAATCCAGACCATTCTAAACATCGCTTCTGACCGCGCTGGCTCTAGGACAGCCTAACACAGGACAGACACACGCCGGTCCTGCGCACTGACCCACCTGCCACGTCCCCCATTTCTGTCTGGAAAACCCAGTGGCCTGAATGGTAAGCAAATGAAGACTGGCATATCTTAAAAGGATGCGGTGTCTATTCATACATACAAAGACTGGGAGATCAGCACACATTTATAATACCTCAGGTCATCCTGATGCAGCTCTTGATGTGAAAATCTAATCAAACTCTATAGATGGATGGCAATTATTTATCTTTTTTAAATTGGAGAATAAGTGCTTTACAGTTTCTGCAGTGTGACAACGTGAGTCAGCCATAAATGTACGTATATGCCCTCCCTCCCAAGCCTCCCTCCCACTACCGAGGAATATAAAACTTAAAGAAAACATGATATAAAATAGAATAGAATAAAAACAATAAGTTGTGTGGCTGCTGTGGAAATGTCTTTATTTGGGAGGAACGGGTGTAATAACATCCTTTTGGGGTTTGGGGGTCAGGGGAGTACGATTAGAATGAACAGCCTGTGAGCGGGGTGCTCGGGCTCCTACATGACTGATTGCGAGAGCTCGGATTTTCAGACAAATACTTTTGGCCCACAGGCCATTAGTGTTGATGCTGTGATGCTCAGCAATGCCCTAGATAGCTGAGGCTGCTCCGGCAGGCCTGCACAGAGAGAGGGGCAGGTTTGCGTGGAGCTGGCAGGCCCCAAACAGCCTCGGCGGAGCAGGGGGCCCCACGTGTGCCCAGGTGGGCACTGTGCTGCAGGCAGGCCAGCTCTACACGCTGCAGACCACACAGGGCAGAGGCCAGCACCAAACGCAGGTCATCCCTCCAGGGGCCTGAGGGCCCCGTCAGTGGAGAAGGCGAGCTGATCCAAAGATGGCAGTAGGTGTGGGGTCCATGGTGGCCCTGGGGTCCCACCCAGAGGGTCTCCACCAGCTCCAACCACTCCACCTCACAGGAACATAAGCCAAGATGTTTAGGTTGCTGAGATTTTTTTTTTCCAGAAACTTGTTTTTTTAATATGAAATTTTCCAAATCCATTGGCTCAAAGTTTTTATTTCTTTAGTACCATGGCTCGTGGTGGCTCAGACAGTAAAGAATCTGCCTGGAATGCAGGAGACCTGAGTTTGATCCCTGGGTCAGGAAGATCCTCTGGAGGAGGGCATGGCAACCCATGTCAGTATTCTTGCCTGAAGAATTTCATGGACAGAGGAGCTTGGCAGGCTACAGTCCATGGAGTCTCAAAGAGTCGGACACGACTGAGAGACTAACACTTTTCACTTTAATGTACTGCAGACCAAACAGACGCACTTCTGGGTTCAGCACAGAACTCTCCCTAAACAAACCCTGACTCTACACAAACCCTGGCCTCATTGTATTGTAGAAGCACTGGCAGTTTAGCAAAGGGACCCTCGAGGCACTTATGGCCTCACGGTTTCTCCATCTGTTAAAGGAGGAGAGTTCTTTTGTTTGCTGTTTTCCAAAAGGGGCAAAGGAAAAAACAACGTCTGACCTTTTGGGAGAAAAAGCAAAGTAATATTTAAAATTTACATGTCTCTAGTGCCAACCTGCCCCCTGCCCATTTCTTGCGGGCTACCTGGGGGCAGATCTAATTTGGCAGTGGAGGGAACAGACTTTAACCTGGGGATGGATTTTAGCTCCATTGGTTACAGGACAACCAGATGCTGGGTCCTGCCTGATCAAACAGCACCCCCCTTTCCTGAACTACTGGTCTAAACTGGATTTGATCAAGCTTTCAGATCCAGCTTCTAATGTACAGGAAACCCAGAAGAAAGAGGAGCACAGTATTTGATACCACAGGAAGCAATCAAATGTGGTCAGAGAGACAATGTACTGATCCCTCAAGGTCATTCAAAAGGGGGGGACAAGACTGTTCTAGATTAACAGAATCTTAAGAGACCTCACAGCTAACTGCAGTACATGACTCTCAACAGAATTCTGGGTTAAACAGCCCAATCGTAAAAGGCATTTCAGGGCCTTTTATCTGGAGGAATTCAGATCATGGACTAGGTAAGAGACTCCATCAGGCAATTACGGTTGATTTTGTGAAAACCGCAGGGTGGTTAAAAGTAATATGTTCTTCGCTTTTGTTCTTGCCTTTTTTTTTTTCCTAGAGATGCAAGCTGAAGTATTCAGGGGCTAAATGTCAAGATGTCTACAGTTCACTTTAGAGTACTTCAGGAAAAAAAGCAACAGACGCAGCCAATGTGGCAAAGTGTTAACAACCTAGACCATGGGGATGGGGGTGAGCTGGTGCCACAGAGCTATCATTACATGGCATTACATCCCCATTAGTCTCAATTGCTAGTAGATGGAAGGACTTTGGCTACATCCCTCCAATGTCCAAGTCCGTATGTGTTTTAAATTTCAGCAGCTGCCAAAAGAAAAAAATGACAGCAACTCAAACAGGTATAATGCGAGGCTACCAGCTCAACACACAATGGAGAAGAAACTGTACTAAAGAAACAACTCTAAATATGTGTCTTGGAGCCTCCTACACAAAAACTTTTATAAAATTTTCTCAATAACCTCAGATTCCAGATGACATCATCCTTATGGGAGAAAGCGAAGACAACTAAAGAGCCTCTTGACGAAAGTGAAAGAGGAGAGTGAAAAAGTTGGCTTAAAGCTCAACATTCAGAAAACTAAGATCATGGCATCATTGGTCCCATTACTTCATGGCAAATAGATGGGGAGACAGTGGAAACAGTGAGAGACTATATTTTGGGGCTCCAAAATCACTGCAGATGGTGACTGCAGCCATGAAATTAAGACACTTGCTCCTTGGAAGAAAAGCTATGACAAACCTAGACTGCATATTAAAAAGCAAAGACATGAGTTTGCCAACAAAGGTCCATCTAGTCAAAGCTATAGGTTTTCCAGTAGTCATGTATGGATGTGAGAACTGGACTATAAAGAAAGCTGAGCGCCAAGGAATTGATGCTTTTGAACTGTGGTGTTGGAGAAGACTCTTGGGAGTCCCTTGGACTGCAAGGAGATCCAACCAGTCCATCCTAAAGGAGATCAGTCCTGAATATTCATTGGAAGGACTGATGCGGAAGCTGAAACTCCAATACTTTGGCTACCTGATGTGAAGAGCTGACTCGTTGGAAAAGACCCTGATGCTAGGGCAGATTGAAGGCAGAAGGAGAAGGGGACAACAGAGGATGAGATGGTTGGATGGCATCACTGATTCAATGGACATGAGTTTGAGTAAACTCTTGGGAGTTGGTGACGGACAGGGAGGCCCGGTAGGCTGCGGTCCATGGGGTCACAAAGAGTCAGACACGACTGAGCAACTGAACTGAGAGCTGGTTTGTCTTCACCAAAGCCACTCAATTTAAGGAGAAGCTTTGTGATCCCAAGAGCATTTCACCCTCCCTAATCTGAAATAAAGACTCTGATGATAATTAAGGAGGGAAAAGGGGGCGGGTGCATCAAATGTCCCTAATTCAATCACTGCTTAAGCCTGTGACTAAAGGTTAAATGCCTCAAGATACAAGCTTGCCTGAAAAAGAATACAGTTTGAAACCCCAGAGATATTTTAAGTTAAAAACAAACTTAAAAGATCTTACTTAGCAAAGTACATCTATCTGAAATCTAATACTTGATGGCCTTTCTCCCTCTTGCATGCTCAGTCATGTCCGATTCTTTGCGACCCCATGGACTGTAACCCGCCAGATTCTTCTGTCCATGGGATTCTCCAGGCAAGAATACTGGAATGGGTTGCCATTTCCTCCTCCCGGCATCTTCCCGACCCAGGAATCGACCCCGTGTCTCCTGTACCAGGGGATTATCTTCCACTGCACCACCCGGGAAGCCCCCTAATACTTGATGATATTCACTCACAGTTCTAGGAACTTGGTTAGCTGCCATCACATACACGGCTAGTTCTTTAAATATGCTTTTTAAAAACTGCCTGGTCATCAAATCTAATAGTCATCTAATCCAATGGCCCATCTAATAAGCTGAACCTTGGTCACTCAAGATGAGTATTAACCTACCATGGGAAAGAACTCTGAAATCAGATAAATCTGGACTCAACTGGTCCCAACCACTCACTAGAGTGGTTTCATCTTGGGCTGATCGCAATGCTTCTGAACCCCTATTTCCTCACCCAAAAGATGGAGACAATTATCCCCTCTTCATAAACTTTAGGCAGATTCTGATGACTTCATATCACACTCCACGCACTGGGCCAGCCAACTCCAGGAGCACTCCAAACAGTCTGAAAAACGTACTTTTAGAGCCTAGACACTTGCTCAGCTCAGAGCTCTCAAACATACTGGTGGTATGTAGACTTTGCAGCTTATCTTTTTTGCCTCATTTTCCTTATCTGCAAAGTGGAAAGACCAACAGGGCCTGCGGCATAAGGGCTTTAGGGAGAATCCAGCCAACTGTGTAAATAGGTCAGGTCGTGCCTGGCATGTAGGACGCGATCAACAAACACAGGCCATCGCGACTTGGCCCGCCTTCCTCGTGCCCCACTGGGAAGCACGGACCCCCAGCCGCACACATCACTGTGGCCAAACACCGGGACTCGCTCCCTCTGCCGCCTCAGAAAGCGCCTCCATCTACAGCCGCACCTGAACACGCCCAATCCCGGCTGATCTCAGAAGCTAAGCAGGATGGGGCCTGGTTAGTACTCGGATGGGAGAATGCCTAAAAGGCTTCCCAGGAAGTCAGAGTTGTCCCACCTCTCACTGCTGGTGAAGAGCCCAGCTCACCGGTCCCACTTCTCCTGTCAGATCAGATGGCCTTGTGCTCCCCAACCCATGACTCACGCCCTTTGCCCCATCCTGACCCTAATACTGAGGGTCGAGATCAGGGTCTTGACCTTCCATTGCAGTCCCAGCTCAGCCTCATGCCCGCCCTCCCCCCCCCC
>SJYQ01005277.1:97690-146360 GCA_006410935.1 Redunca redunca
GGGGGGGGGCATTTAAGACAGAGTGTCCCTCTAGGCATCTATCCAGGAGGGGCACTGACTGTGGGGTTCTCTGGGTCTCAGTCACGACGCTCCTTGCAGAGGTGAGGTGTGGGGCTCTGAGAGTCTGAGAGGTGGTGTCTGGGGGACAGGTTCCACAGCAGCCGTGATGGGACAGGAGGCGGCACCGGGGCGCCTTCGAGGGGCCCGACCTGGGCTGCACTTTGCAGGGAGTGAGCTAAAGCCACTCTCCTCTTCCCAGTCCACAGGCGGTGGAAAGTTACCCTCAAGGACAGCCAGCGCCCCCACGTGTTCTTCAGAACCACCCGTGCCCTGGAGGTTTCCAGCTTCATCTCACCTTTAATGTTCAGTATACTTGCCTAATCATTAAAGAGGGCTTGCACGTAAGGAATTAATGCCTCTCGGTAAGACTTTCCTCCAAGGGGAGGGCGTTTTACCTTCCTGGGGCATTAAGTCAGTCGCTCAGTCTTGTCCGACTCTTTGCGACCCTGTGGACTGCAGCCCGCCAGGCTCCTCTGTCCATGGGATTCTTCAGGCAAGAATACTGGAGTAGGTTGCCATTTCCTTCTCCAGGGGATCTTCCCAACCCAGGGATTAAACCCGGGTCTCTTGCATTGCAGGTGGATGTTTTATCCTCTGGGGCATTTTTAAATCTGTGGATTCATCCGGAGTCACGGCAGTTTGACAGGACCTTGAGATTCTTCACTAGGATTTCGGCGCCGACGCGGCTGCCCTAGTTCGCTTCTCTCTGGGAGGATTCTGCTCAGACCTCGGGGGGTGGACTTTCGTGCAGGAGCCACGGCGTGCGCCTGACAGAGTTTCTTAAACGGAGATGTTGGTTCGGGAAAAAAAATGTTTAGAAAAATGCACAGGTTTAAAATTTAGGAACACTGTGGAAATCGTGAATTTGTTTTCTTGAAGGAAAAAGAAACGGCAATCTGTAAATGTTTCTCTTAAACTTTATAGTGAGACATGACACTTTACTGGCTATGGTAATTTATGCAGTTTATCTGGGTAAAGCTCTTTTTTTCTTTTATTGACGCGCAGTTGATTTACAGCGCTGTGCCAGTCTCTGTTGTACAACAGAGTGACACAGTTATACACATATATACAATAAAAAATTAATTGTATATATTAATATATACATGATGTATATAATGTATATACATTATATATACATATATATTCATATATATGTCAAAAATATTCTTTTCCATTATGGTTTATCTCAGGAGATTAGATATAATTCCCTGTGCTATACAGTAGGATCTAGTTGTTAAATGTAATAGTTCGTATCTACCAACCCCGAATTTCCAGTCCATTTCCACCCCCTCCCCACCCCAGGCCTTAAGATTCTTTCTGATGCTAAATACTGAATAGAAGTGTTAGATCATTTTTTGCAAGAAAGATGAGTTTTCTTTTAGACTTTACAATGCTTCATTATTTGCTTGTTAAAAGGAGTCAGTGAGGATTTAAGTGTAAATCTATGGCTTCTCTGGTGGCTCAGATGGTAAACCATCCGCCTGCAATGCAGGAAACCCGGGTTGGATCCCTGGGTTGGGAAGATCCCCTGGAGGAGGAAATGGCAACCCACTCCAGTATCCTTGCCTGGAAAACTTCATAGACAGAGGAGCCTGGAGGGCTAACATCCATGGGGTTGAAAGTTCAGTTCAGTCGCTCAGTCGTGTCCGACTCTTTGCGACCCCCTGAACTGCAGCACGCCAGGCCTCCCTGTCCATCACCAACTCCTGGAGTTCACTCAAACTCTTGTCTATCGAGTCAGTGATGCCATCCAGCCATCTCATCCTCTGTTGTCCCCTTCTCCTTCTGCCCTCAATCCTTCCCTGCATCAGAGTCTTTTCCAATGAGTCAACTCTTCGCATGAGGTGGCCAAAGTAATGGAGTTTCAGCTTTAGCATCAGTCCTTCCAAAGAACACCCAGGACTGATCTTCTTTAGAATGGACTGGTTGGATCTCCTTGCAGTCCAAGGGACTCTCAAGAGTCTTCTCCAACACCACAGTTCAAAAGCATCAATTCTTTGGCGCTCAGTTTTCTTCACAGTCCAACTTTCACATCCATACATGACCACTGGAAAAACCATAGCCTTGACTAGATGGACCTTTGTTGGCAAAGTAATATCTCTGCTTTTGAATATGCTGTCTAGGTTGGTCATAACTTTTCTTCCAAGGAGTAAGCATCTTTTAATTTCATGGCTATAATCACCATTGGCAGTGATTTTGGAGCCCCAAAAAATAAAGTCTGACACTGTTTCCACATCTATTTCCCATGAAGTGATGGGACCAGATGCCATGATCTTCGTTTTCTGAATGTTGAGCTTTAAGCCAACTTTTTCACTCTCCTCTTTCACTTTCATCAAGAGGCTTTTTAGTTCCTCTTCACTTTCTGCCATAAGGGTGGTGTCATCTGCATATCTGAGGTTATTGATATTTCTCCCGGCAATCTTGATTCCAGCTTGTGCTTCTTCCAGCCCAGGGTTTCTCATGAAGTACTCTGCATATAAGTTAAATAAGCAGGGTGACAATATACAGCCTTGGCGCACTCCTGTTCCTATTTGGAACCAGTCTGTTGCTCCATGTCCAGTTCTAACTGTTGCTTCCTGACCTGCATATAGATTTCTCAAGAGGCAAGTCAGGTGGTCTGGTATTCCCATCTCTCTCAGAATTTCCCACAGTTTATTGTGATCCACACAGTCAAAGAGTTGACTTTGTAATAGTTCGTATCTACCAACCCCGAATTTCCAGTCCATTTCCACCCCCTCCCCACCCCAGGCCTTAAGATTCTTTCTGATGCTAAATACTGAATACAGCCTTCAGTTTTGTTAGTCGCAAAACTGAGCGACTAACACTTTCACTATGTAAATAGCCAAAGTGCAGAGCATTCTGTGTGAAGAGATGGTGCTATTTAATTCTGCAATCAGTACGTCCATTTACCTGTTATTTGCCCTGCTGGCTGGTGCCACTGTCCTTTAACGTTCTGATAAATTTTAACTACTTGTTTGAAACCTTAGATTCCAGTGTTTAGAAGGAGAACATTAAGAGCACCAATTATTCGGCTGATGAGATGCATTTTAGACCTGAGATGGCTAGATGGCTCTGAGTATTTGCTTACTGAGGGGTAGAGGAGGGGGCCACAGACAGCTTTATCTGAGATGGGTGTCCGGCATCCCTTCCTTCAGGTAACTGACATTTTGTGAACTGGCCTGCCTGTACCTGTCTGCCGTGACTGCGTGGTGCCCAGAGATGGCAGGCGCCAACGCCAAGGGCACTCTTTTCACAAGGGGAGGCCGTGGTTCCATGGGGTGGGGGTCAGAGTGACTCCCTGTCAGCTGGGCTCTTGCCCTGCCTCCTCCCCGCTCCTCCACCAGGTAATTGAGTGTAAACACAGACTTCTCCAGCTATGAAACGACTTTGAACTTTGACTCTGTTGGAGAGCATAGACCCCACCTCAACCAGGCACAGAGATTGGAATCTCATCTGTGTTTTAAAAAAAAAACCTCTGCAGGGGACTTCATAACTTTCCCGAGTGCCATTTTCTGGTGACTAACGACCTTGGCTCTGGGGAGTCCTCTCTTTGCCAAATGTGCATTCCCCGTGTGCTCTCCCCAAATGCTTCTGAAAATCACGCCTTTCTGTTCACACCACGGGAACTGGGGCTGTGGGAAAGGGACTGCTCCTGCCACAGAGGAAACACAGGAGGGGGAGCCCTCTGAAAACTGCTCTGCAGGCTCCGGCCCACCTGGCCCACCTGTTCTCTTCCTCTTTCTCTGCAGAGTTCGTTCAGGCTCCACAGCTTTTCCTCCATACATTCTGGTGCTTTTCTGCATCATGGTTTGTTGTAGGAGGTCCGGGATGAGTGGCGGTAATTCAGAATGTAAATTTCTGGCATGTAGTAGGTACTCAAGTGTGTGTGTGTGCACGCGCACACCTGCGTGCTCAGTTGTGTCCAACTCTTTGTGAGCCCGCGGACTGTAGCCCGCCAGGCTCTGCTGTCCATGGGATTCTCCAGGCAAGAATACTGGAATGGGTTGCTATTTCCTCCTCCAGGGGATCTTCCCAACCCAGGGATCAAACCTGCCTCTCCTGCGTCTCCTGCAGATTCTTTACTACCAGCGCCAAGAGGGGTCACTAAACGTGAAGGTCCAGGATCAGCGTGAAAACACAGCAGCCACTGCAGTGGCCACTGATGGGACGGGTGTGAAAGAGAAGGCTGTATGTACCCTGGTGATGGCACTCACCAGTGCACGTGTGTGTGCACGTGCGCACGTGTGTGTATAGGTAGTGGGGGTGGCCTGGACTTGGCGATTAGCATTTTAAGTCATACTGGACACACAGGGACAAGCGTGAATAGTAACGGAGTTGACTGAGTTTTGAAATGAGCCTGTGGAATCTGAGCCCAAAGAGAGGACTACGTCAGAGGGTGGAGTGGGGGACGGTTATCACAAGACAGCCCTGGCCTGATGCTGACCAGGGCTGTCTGAGGGCTGATGGATCAGCACAGGAAGCGAATGAGATACTGCAGTGCTGGGGGGCGATTCAAATATATTATTCATATATATATATATGTGTGTGTGTGTGTGTGTGTGATGCAGTTGAGTATCAAAGCATCTATATACCATGGGATAGAATCAGCAAGACTGGGTAAATGTGAGATGCCATAAAGCAGACAATCTACGGAGGCATAAACTCATGAAAACAGTTTCTCACTATAAAAGTTTAATAAGTGCTCTTCGGAGAAATTAAAAAATGCTAAACTACTCAGGCACAGTGGACATGAATTACACTCAAAGTGAGAGAGCCCCTCCTCTCGCCATGCTGGAGGAACTATTGGAAGGGTTTGGGTTTCTGGTGGCTCAGATGGTAAAGTGTCTGACCACAATGCGGGAGACCCGGAGTTCGATCCCTGGGTTGGGAAGATCCCCTGGAGAAGGAAATGGTACCCCACTCCAGTACTCTTGCCTGGAAAATCCCATGGACAGAGGACCCTGGTAGGCTGCAGTTCATGGGGTTGCAAAGAGTCGGACATGACTGAGCGACTTCACTTTCTTTCTTTCTTTCACTTTCTCCCACACAGTGATGCCTGGTAAGAGTTATTGTGAAGCTTTGAGGTGCTGGAACAGAGGAAGGAGATGAACACTGAGAATCTGTTCAGTTTGGAGCACAGACCCCAGTCTTTCTTCCCACATTGCTGGCTCAGAAAGAGAGAGAGAGACTTAGGGATTCGGGAGGAAGGGAGGTTAGGGTCGGAGATGCGGATCTGGGGGGCCCCTGCATTTAGAAATTTCATTGGCGCCTCTCACATTTTCTGTCCAAGTCTTCCCTGGCAGAGAGGACTAAGCCCGTCCCTGAAAATGGGAGGTCTTAAAGCAGATGCAAACTGCCCATTCGGTTGCATGATGCTTTGTTTCAATAGAATATTCTTTCTCAAACTTCATGGAGCTTCAGAATCACCTGGGAGTTCGTACGTGCAAATCACTGGATCCCAGCCCCAGGTATTCTGTTTCTGGAGGGTTTGAGTGGCACCTGAAAATGGGCATTTCCACCAAGTGGCCAGGTGATGCTGGGTGGTTGGGGGTCCACATGCTGAGAACCACTGCCATGTCCATCAAGACTTTTCAAAGGACTGGTACTCCTGGAAGATGCTCCATGCCACCCTGTGGCTTCTCAGCACCTCTTCCTGCACAGAACCTTGCAGGGACCGCACACCAGTCCAGTGTGGGAAATACATGAATTTCATGGCTCTGAACAGCCACTTGAAGGGCAGGTGGCTATGCTCTTCTGCACCCTCAGGGATATGCGGGGAGGGAAGGAGAAATGAGCCGGTCCAGGCTGTGGAAGGGGTCTGGCTCCAGGGTCCCACTGAGTGGACCAGTTGTATCATGAGCTTTATCATCTTGCGGATGGATGGTTGGTTCCTCTCATTTGATAACAATTTTAAGAACTTTAAAATCACTTTCATAAGCAGGACAGGCTCTTTATAGATGGACCTAAAGGACAGCAGTGGCCTTGCAAAGGTATAAAATATGTCTCTGCAGGGGACAAGACCTCATTTAGAAGCAGGAAGAGGTTGGCATGGGTGTCTCCTAGACTGTGGTAGATTCAAAGGAGAGGCAAGTTGGTAAACTGTTCGAGTCAGTCCAGTTGCTCAGTCGTGTCAGACTCTTTGTGACCCCATTAATCACAGCACGCCAGGCCTCCCTGTCCATCACCAACTCTTGCAGCCTGCTCAAACCCATGTCCTTTGAGTCGGTGATGCCATCCAACCATCTCATCCTCTGTTGTCCCCTTCTCCTCCTGCCTTCAGTCTTTCCCAGCATCAGGGTCTTTTCCAATGAGTGAGTTCTTTGCATCAGGTGACCAAAGTACTGGAGTTTCAGCTTCAACATCAGTCCTTCCAATGAATATTCAGGACTGATTTCCTTTAGGATTGACTGATTTGATCTTCTTGCAGTCCCAGGGACTCTTGAGAGACTTCTCCAAGCACAGTTTGAAAGCACCAATTCTTCTGCACTCAGCCTTCTTTATGGTCCAGCTTGTACATCTGTACATGACTACTGGAAAAACCATAGCTTTGATTCTATGTCACTGGGAGATTGGAGTCTTAACAACTGGACCACCTGGGAAGTCCTTTAAATGTCACTTT
This sequence comes from Redunca redunca, assembly GCA_006410935.1. Taxonomy (NCBI): domain Eukaryota; kingdom Metazoa; phylum Chordata; class Mammalia; order Artiodactyla; family Bovidae; genus Redunca; species Redunca redunca. The sequence continues at coordinate 104,370 of SJYQ01005277.1, forward strand.
TAATGTCTTTTTTTTTGGCTGTGCAAGTGTTCCTTTTCTGTCCCTTCCCATTTATGTAATGATACAGCTGGAAGGAGCAGTACATCATCAGGTCAAGGGACATTTAAAGTCTTAGCAACTTCTTATAGCAATCTGATAATGAGATCTTCAAACAGCCAAAATAGGGATTCACCTTTCTTCTAAGAAAGACCTAAGAAGCCGCTATTCATTGGTCTACTGTCACAAAAGCATAAAATTAGATCAGTGCTGTGAGCTGAACACTGTGTGGCCCTCCTCTCCTCTACTCCCACCCCAAAATCCATACATTGAAGCCCCAAATCCCTGCCCCTGTGACTCTATTTGGAGATAAGGCCTAGATGGAGGTGTTTAAGTAAAAATGAGGCCACGAGGGGTGGGCCCCATTCCAGTCTCACAAGTCAGCCCCCAACAATAAAGAATCACCCAGCCCAACAGTCCCTGATGACTCAGTGGGTAAAGAATCTGCCTGCAATGCAGGAGACGTGGGTTTAATCCCTAGGTCAGGAAGATCCTCTGGGGGAGGAAATGGCAACCCAGTCCAACATTCTTGCCTGGGAAATCCCATGGACCGAGGAGCCTGGTGGGCTACAGTCCATGGGGTCACAGAGAGACAGGACACTGCTGACCCAGCAAGCACATTCAACAGTCAGCGGAGTCAGCCTGGAGAAGCCCTGCCAGAACCCAAGCCGGCGCAACCACATTCCTGAAGGGATCCACTGCAGTGCAAAGCATTCTGTTTCTCGCCAAGAAAACCCTCCCGGTCCTGGGGCCTCCGGCACCAGCCTAGGCTCACTGGGCTCCACCTGGATCCCGAGACAGCGAACCTCAGCCTCCAGCATGGAGCCTCCGGGGTCCCTGCCTCCAACCGTGCCCACTTGGGTCCACTTGCCCGCCCACCTCTGCTCCACACGTCCTTTCTGGAAGCTTACACAATTTGCAAGGCCCAGGGGAAAATGCAAACATGGGCCCTGTGTCCCAAACTTTCAAGACTGTGAAATTTCAAGGGCATTTAACCAAGCACAGGGCTGGCACCCAGTCTGGAGTGTGGGGGCCCGTGGGGCCACGGCAGCCCTGCAACCAACTCCTGGCCCTCCCCACCTCTGCACCAGCCCATCAGCACCGCCTTCACCTTCATCCTTTTACAAATGCTCCCCCCACATCCGTGTCACACTGGAAGCATAGCTCACCACAGAGGACAGGCCCCGGGGCGGGCCAGAACTGGAGCTTCCCACATCCATACCGCCGAGCCCCCTGCTGACACAAAGAGCTCACTCTGCCATTCTATCCACAGACCGCCTGGCCAACCACCCAATGCCCCATCCCTTCCCCTCTTCAGAGGTGACTCTGGAACCTTCCGCCCTGGCTCAGATCCTCCTTGATCCTGGCTGATGTCAGGGCCCAAGCCACGGGCGCCTCTGTTCATGAATGGGCATGAGGTCCACAAGCATCTCCACCCACGTTCCACCTCTGCTACCCGCTGCCATGCTGGACTTCACCCCTACCCAGAAATGCCCTGTCTCTCAAAACCCCCTCTTCAAGCTGCTGGTCTCTCCAACTCACAAACCAATAGACCAACAATGGGAGGAAGAGCTGAAGCTAACAAGTTAGCTAGAAGGGTAGCTACCCAAAGTCTGGCGCTGATTTGACACTTTGGTACATCCTTAGCCCTCGCCGTCACCCCGTGAGATGGGCATGACTCCTCTAATCCTGTTCTCTAGGGAGAACAGCTGTGCTGAGTGAGTTTGAGAAAACTGATCTTGGTGGACCTGCCAGCGAGCAGTCTAGGTCCCAGGTACTTGATGGCAAAGCAGAGCTGTTGCCACCTGAGTCTAGGAAAGACAATTTCAAACTTGCCAATAATCCAAAGAATGCAAGCAAAAACAGGCATGCATTTTCAATCCAGCAGATTGACGAAAAGCAAAAAGAATAACCATATCCAGACTGGTGAGAGTGCAGAGGAGACAGGTACTGTTAGAAGTCAGATTAAAAATTGATATAATAGTTCTAGAAGGCAATCTGGTAAAATATTGATATATGACCAGCCCAGCTTCGAGCAGCAAAGACTTTGATGCCAACAGTCCACTTTTTGCAGAAAGACCCAGACAAATAGGCAAAGATGTAGTTACATGAATATTCATCAAGGCAAAAAAAATTCATTAAACATCATCTGGGAATGACTGGATCTGTCATTATTATTTTTAGTATCGCCATCACGTACTGTCACACCTGGGTAAAGTGACCAGATTTTGAGACATAATCTCATTAAATCCTCACAATTCGCTAGATTCTACAAATGAGGAAAATGTTGCCTAAATCATTAAATAAACTGACAAGTCATACAGCTAATGAGCAGTTCAGCTGGAATCTGACTCCAGAATCGGGGCTCTAGAGAAATAGCATGCAGAGCCGTGTCTAGTGATACAGAAAGATGCCCATGATGTATTATTCGCAGTAAAAATGTAAATTTCACTAGAACAGAGCAAAACTGGGCCTCCCGGGTGGTGTAAGTGGTAAAGAACCTTCCTGCCAAAGCAGGAGATACAAGAGATGCGGGTTTGATCCCTGGGTTAGGAAGATCCCCTGGAGGAGGGCACGGCAACCCACTCCAGCATTCCTTCCTGGAGAATCCCATGGACAGGGGAGCCTAGTGGGCTGCAGTCCACGGGGTCGTAAATAGTGGGACACGACTGAGCACACACAGCTGCTGCTGCTGCTAAGTCGCTTCAGTTGTGTCCGAGTCTGTGCAACCCCATAGACGGCAGCCCACCAGGCTCCTCCATCCCTGGGATTCTCCAGGAAGGAATGCTGGAGTGGGTTGCCAACAACAGCACAGAGCAAAACCGGATTCCAGACCGAATTCTTTAAAACGACAGGCAGGGCTGGTTGGTTGCTGTCTCCTCGACTCCTAAGCCACCCTTTCCCTTCTCCGCCCTGGGATGCTGGGACCAGCACCCTACACACTGCATTTCCCAGCCCCCCTTTCTGGCCGGCTTCCTGCCGAGAGCAGAGAGACGTCCACCCTGCCTGGGTCAGTGCTGTCCTGGAAGCACCAGAGACCCCAGCTTCCTGCGGTCCTTCAGAGTCCCCCCCCCCGGCCCCCGCAGTGGACAGCACTCCCTCCTCGGGGGTCAGCGCCATCCTGGCTGGGCTGCCCACGGCCCCGGGTTCGGGCCACGCCAGCTCTGCCCTGGGCCCCCCAGGCCCGAGCGCGGTGCCTCTTTCCTGCAGATATGTTGTTCTTTTAGCTCCCACCCCTGTGTGGGCAGCTCCCAGCCTAAGGGCCCCTCTGCTGGATGCTGACTGGCAGCACCGCACCTGCAACTCGACACGCCATTTTGGAGCTCGCTCCATGCACCGGGGCCCCTGCCAGGTGCTGGGAACTCAGTACCACCAAGATGGGCTCAGCTCTGCCCTCAGAGCAGCTGCCTCCCAACCAGGATGGTGTGCACGGAGCGAGGTCCAGACATGCTAACACCGCGACTGCTCCTACCTCAGTCCAGTGATATGGTGGGTCATTTTTACTTCTTTTTTATCCTATGATTTCTGACTTCTTTTCAGTGAACAAATACTTTTATAATCAGAACATCCAATAAATAACTTTAAAATAAAGTAGATAACTTGATGCTGGGAAAGATTGAAGGCAGGAGGAGAAGGGGTCGGCAAAGGATGAGATGATTGAATGGCATCACTGACTCAACGGACGTGAGTTTGAGCAAGTGAGTTGGCGATGGACAGGGAAGCCTGGTGTGCTTCAGTCCATGGGGTCACAGAGTTGGACACAACTAAACTGAACTGAGACAACCTAGCATCTTCTCTGAACTCCATAATGTTTCAAGAGACTGGTAAGATAAGAACAAACTGGAAAATAAAAAAGATGCTCTCAATATATAGTTGTAAAATAATATTTGAGGCAGAATATTCTGTTTTGGTCCCCCCCCAAAATAAAATCAAAAGAGATTCATCCCAGATACAATTCCAACAACAAAAAAGTCAACAGAAGCACTCGGTCTATTTCCAGGTGGAAAACCATGACTTACTAATACCTAAAGGAAAGCTATGACAAACCTAGACAGTGTAGTAAAAAGCAGAGACGTCACTTTGCCCACAAAAGTCCATATAGTCAAAGCTATGGTTTTTCCAGCAGTCATGTACAGATGTGAGAGTTGGACCATAAAGAACGCTGAGCACCTTTTTGAACTGTGGTGCTGGAAAAGACTTGTGAGAGTCCCTTGGACAGCAAAGAGATCAAACCAGTCAATCCTAAAGGAAATCAACTGAATATTCATTGGAAGGACTGATGTTGAAGCTCCAATACTTTGGCCACCTGATGCAAAAAGCCAACTCACTGGAAAAGACCCTGATGCTGGGAAAGACTGAAGGCAGGAGGAGAAGGGGACAACAGAGGATGAGATGGTTGGATGGCATCACTGACTTGATGGACATGAGTTTGAGCAAACTCTGGGAGACAGTGAAAGACAGAGAAGCCTGGAATGCTATAGTCCGTGGGGTCGCAAAGAGTCAGACACAACTTAGCAACTGAACAGCATCCGAGCAGTGCTTTAGGTGCCTACTAGGCACAGGGAAAAGGCCAATTTCTAGATAATGTTAGTTAATTCCCTTCGTACCCAAGTGGGGACAACACAGAGCCTTATGGTGGTACTAGGCCTGGGTATCTGCAAAATTCTACAGCTGGCCCTCGAGCCTCCTGTCCTTGGACAGCTGTAGAAATCCTTTGGCTTGCCTGCCACACACCCACCACCACGACCCCTTTATAAAGACCACTGGCAGTAAGGACTGATCCTACTCCCTGACGATGCCTCCGTCTGTCACAGCTTCCGAAGACATGAACACAGGACACAGGCCGGCCCAGCCCATGGGGGTCCCCAGAGCATTAACATTCTCCCTCCCCTCCACCCTGGGGAGCTTTACTGGGTGACCTTCAAACAGTATCCCATCATCCCTGGCACTGGGTCTGTGAAATACCGTAACCCAGAGACCCTCAGAGCCTGTTCCAGAGCCAACTGTCATCAATGCTGATAAGAAATATGGAAGGAAACTGCCCTTTTACCAAAACAATTATGAAAAGTACAGAACTTTCTGGTTCAAGAGATACTGCTGATGATATACCCCAACCCTTTGGAGAGAGGGCAGCTGGGATCCAATGAGCGTGAGTCACCTGACATCACAAGAGAGGAGGGCCACTTCCAGCTCCATGACCTCGGACACATGAGGCAGCCTCAATTTCTCTCTCAGTGAATAGAAATAGAATCCTCTATCTGGGAGAGTTGCTAGGACAGCTGATAAGGCATGCAATAGCTGGGACAGTGCCAAGCACACAGGAGGATATCAACACGATCATTTCCAACTCAGAACAGGGAGCCAGGTCTCCCGACCGCCAACCAGGTGCCTGCCCACTTTGCACTTCCGACCCAGTCATGTAGTCTGGTCTCCCCTCTCCCAGCCTCCATTTCCAAAGACTCTGCCAGCATCCACATATTCACGGCTTCATAGTCAATAAACATCTGAGCTAGAGGACACCCTTAAATGGGGTTAGAAATACTAGAGAAATAACGAAAGATGGGGCCTGTCATTTTCAAGTTCCCCTTTCAAGTTCCTGTCCAAGGAGATGTGAAATTAAATTTTCATTTCAAGAGTCCTCATTATCTGGGCCTCAACATGCCTTAAATATCTGACATTTTAAAATGGCAAGTGGAAAGATCTTTTCCTGAACATGCAGACTCTGTTGAGCGAGTAATGAGAAATGTTATTAAATGCAGTTGTCTCTACAAAACAGAGAACAAGGTAAGATTCCCCAAACTCTCTTTTGGACAGCTTGAGTTTCAAACTCTGCCGTTCAGACATCCTCTGAGGTTTACAACACTGGGGTCCATTTGTGAGACTATAACAAGTCACAGGAATCTGTCAACACGAGCTCCTTAAACACCCCAACAGGAGGACGCAAGATTCTTCCTTCTGAAAACCAAACAAAATCACAGACATTACAGTAGAATCAGACTTTTAAAATGGGTGGTTCAAATTCAATTAGAAGTTTTGGGAGGCGGAAAAGACAACAGACCAGACGCCTGCCGGTACGACATTCATCTGAAATTCGCCAGGAGGTAACCTCGCGCTTGCTTTCACAAAACAGGGCTCCACTGTCTTCACAGCCTGTTCCATCAGACGGCAGCTTGGCGTGGAAGAGCCCAGCCACGCTCTCCAACCACCGGCATGGGTACGAAGACCATTTCACATTTTTAATTTGGAAACTGGGGACAAGAGATGGAAATTTTCCCAATATTCCTATTAGCTACACTCAGTTTAAGTGATATATACAGATAAAACACAAGGATGTATTACTCATAACACTAGTCACATGACATACATTCATAACACTCATCTAGAGGGAGAAACAGAATTTCTTCATATGCATCCCAATTATTTCTGCACACAATCAGGAAACCAGCGTAAACTATCGCCAAATGAAGCAACGGAGCGCTTGAAGGTTTTTAAAAGAAAAGACTGTAACTGGACTCCATCCAACAAAAGAGGAATCTTTTGCCTCATTTGCACATCACCCCTGATGCTGTAGAGGAATTTTATTTTATTCTCTAATTCAAGATTACTCGTTTCATCATCTCCCCCCTGCCCAAATCAATCTTGTCTCTCTGTGACAATACTGTGCAACAGTTACTGTTTTTGCTAATCAGTAATTCACATTGCTTTCTCTCCTAGCCTTATGGTTGAGAGACAATAAAAGGTGCTTTGAAAACACATTGCGAAGTCCCCTGTAAGGTAACCGCCCTCACCACCCTTTATCTGCAGGTGAGCCCTCCTCATGCAGGTCAGCACCGAGCAAAGCATCGGCCCTTCCTTAGAGGCCAGAGACGGGGAGACACCTGGCCAAGACCGTCTTCCCAACCAGCCCATCAGGAAATGTTGCTGTTTCTCTCCTAACACGGGATGAAACCGAGGTGGGAGGGGTGGGGCTCAGGCTGGAGGGGGCCAGATCTCCATCAAACCCAGGGCTCTCTGCCCACCAAACCCACGGTCTTCCTCACAGCACTCTCATCAGAATCACAGACCACCAATCAACAGTCATCTGCCGCATAACGAAATTCTGAACACTGCCTCTAAGGCCTCCAACAGTCTCAGAAAAATAACTGACAACTCCAATGAGGGTGGCTGCACCTGTTTTATCTCCAGCGGATATGGGCGGGTGACCGAGGGCTGCACAAAGGCTCCGTTCATCAGAACTTTGCTACAAGAGGGAGCGGGGGTGGGGGGCAGACTGGATGGATTACACAAGGCAGGCATTCCTCCTCCGAGAAAAACACTTCAAACACACCACTGTGTGTGGTGTGCTCGAATCCTGTGCTCAGAAATGGACAAAAGAATCCATTGATTACTCGACAAAGGAACCAATCTGATTGGAGTTTTGACAGCATGCGGCACTGATCTGCATTTTTGTAATATGATGTGGGAACATACTGTTGTGTTCCCTCAAGCTCGTGGTCCTTTGTGGGGCAAACAGTGGGCTTTTATAAAGCTTTGGGAATTATGATCTAATCCAGTAGAGAAAATTTCACCAACCCCAATTTGAGGGGTTCCTTGGTCTGTTCAACTAATTTTCAGCCTTCCCTTTGCATGCTCATAATCCCCTGTAGGACTGCAGGCGGGGGGCTCTGTTCTTGAGCGCATGGAAGTCCTCTGGGGCCAGCTGTGGGTACCTGGTCAACCCATCCACCTTTTGGATGCTTCAGCCTTGTTCAGGCCACCAGCATCTCTCGCCTGGACAAGCCCCCAACTGTGTCCCCGCCTCTGTCGGCCCCGCCCTCTCCCGGGACAATGCAGGCTGAACCAGGGCCGCTGTCATTGTCTATTGGCTCAGTCGTGTCCGGACTCCTCGAGTCCCCAAGGACTGTAGCCCACCAGGTTCCTCTGCCCATGGCATTCTCCAGGCAAGAAAACTGGAGTGGGTAGCCATTCCCTTCTCTAGGGGATCGTCCCGACCCAGGGATTGAGCCCAGGTCTCCGGTAATCCACACAGATTCTTTACCATCTGAGCCACCAGGGAAGCCCCGAACCAGAGTGACGGAACCAAAACATAAATGTAATGCTAACGCCCTTTGGAGGAGAAGGAAATGGCAACCCACTCCATTGTTCTTGCCTGGATAATCCCAGGGACGGGGGAGCCTGGTGGGCTGCCATCTATGGGGTCACACAGAGTCGGACACGACTGAAGCGACTTAGTAGTAGTAGTAACGCCCTTTGGAAAACTCCCCCAACTCCAGGGGCCCTAACGACCCACAAAGCCTCAACCTTCACCGTACCAGCTCAGCTCTCTCCATTCCTCCCCCTCACCCCACACGTGGTTGGGGCGGGGTGGGTTGGGGAGGGGAGCCCCACCATCCCTATAGACTTCCCCCTCTTTTGGAGGTTAGCAAGGAAGCAGATGTAAGAGCACAGCTGCTCTGAAGCTGAGTTCTTGCCACACAGCTGTTCCTACTCAGCCAGACCTATAGGGCTCGACCAGAAAGCAGAGTGACCTGACTTATTATCAAGTAACAAAGACAAAAGACACCCTTCCTTGACCCCTAAATCTATTCCTAACAACCACAGATAGAGAGGGCTTTTCACTTTCACTTTTTTTTTTAAAACTTTTTTCACTGTATTTGATTTTTAAAAAAAACCAAATATGCTTGGGTTTAAATATACTTTTCTGATTATGAAATTAACAGAACGGAATATCTATTGAATCTACCAGCCCCACCTCCGTACGTCATCCAAAGTTTCAGCTCATGAAGGATTCCCTCCCCCAAAATCAACAGCCAAGCATTCGAGAGGCATGTAACTGAGGGTCTCATGCTCAGAGGGGCAGACAAACAGGAATCGGCACCCTCTCCTCCCAGCTCAGCCCTAGGACACCTGCAGCATGCATACAAAGACTGCAAAACACAACCTCTGGCCATTCAAACAGAAATCACAAGCAGAATTTGCATTGTTCGAGGGCCAAGTATTCTAGGTGCAAGGGTAAGTACCAGCACATCAGCTTTCCTGGAGGTCTCCCGGGGACTCCGTCAATCCAGTAACAAATATTGCTGACATTTGTTTTTGCCAGATCAGACATCATTCTAACCTTGAATTCAACACAAATACACCATAGCAGATAACAAACATTTAAGAAAAACAATGCGGGAGAAATTCTTTCAATTAAAAAAAAAAATCTCATCCATTTCTTGACTTTTATCTCCTCCCTGTGAATTAATGAAATCAGGCTATGATTCCATTTTAGCAGCAAACACTCTCAGCTTGGCTACCTGGGGTTGTACATTTCGAGGGAGTTGATGAGACGGAGAAGCACCCGCAGGAAGGTGCGAGAGCAGTGCTGGGTCTGGAACAGCCTCTCCTCACATCCCTGATGTCTCAGTGCCCGATTCCCTGGGCTTCTCTGGGTCCTTCCAGAATGCTCCTGGTCCTTCTCTTTCCAGCTACCTTAAACCTGAAGAGTTTACTCAAACCCCTTACTCCAAGGGTTACTCCATAACCCTTCCCACTCACTATTTCAAACTGTATCAAAGTCTCCATTCCTGAAAGACCACTGTGTCCTGGTCAGGAGCTCCCAGACTGCCACCCCTTCATTTGTCATTTCCCAACTGCGACCTCTCTGGCTCACCCTGTTAGGGGAAGCACACTGACTGAAGCCGCCTGCCCTGGCCAGGCACCACAGTAAACATTTGCATGAGTTGTTTTACGACAGGAGGTCCAGGTAAGGAACAGGGAACTAATAAGCCTCCACCAACCGGAAGAGTTCAGGAAAGGTCAAAAGGAGACACCACTTGTCCGACCACCTCCCAGAATCCTTCTCTCTGGCATCCATCTTGGCTGAATAAGGCGTGTACCACCAGGAAGGACTCTGAGTCAGAATGATTGGCTAAAGACAACCCAGGAATTAATCCCATCACCATAAAACCCGAGACTGTGAGCTATGTGGCAGAGCAGTTCTCTGGATTCCCTTACCCTCCTGCTCTCCCCCGGGGTGCCCTTTCCCAATAAAATCTCTTGCTTTGTCAGTACATGTGTCTCCTCTGACAATTCATTTCCAAGTGTTAGACAAGAGCCCAGTTTCGGGCCCTGGAAGGGGTCCTCCTTCCTGCAACAACCCTTACCTCACCCCCAACCCAGCATGAACCTGGGAAGGGAGAGGGCACTTAGGAAACAAACAAGCTACCATATCAGCCCCCGAGAAAGCAAACCAATATTTGTCATTAACACCCCTTTACCAGTAGCCTGGTCAGGAGGAGACCCCACTTTCTCTGCTTACACAGAACAGTCATCCCTGAAGCACTTTCTCTGCCAACTGATTAAGTGAGAAAACCGCTTCCCACGGAGAGCCGAAACTGTTACTAACATCCGCAGCAAAAGCAGGAAACACCCTCCGCATGCGAGCGGTTATCTTCATTACCTCCTAGCTTTACCTCCAAGACACAAACATTTCAAACTGAGTTTACACGGATTCCTTTGATTCTGCTGCGGATGCGGGGACTACAGTCTTCGGCCGCCAGGAGGAGCAGGCATTCAGCTTCCTGGCCAATCAACTCCAGGGGCGTTTACATCAATGAGCGCGATGTAAATCCGGTGTCTTCTTCAGGAATCCCTAGGCAATGACCCTCTGAATAACCTGGGGTCTCTCTGCCGGAGACATGCTCCTGTTCTTCCCACACAAGGTGTGGTTTCTGGCTTCTCTCTCATTAAAACTTTCATTGAAGACAAACAAAAAAGATCTCACAAAGCAAGGGGTGAAGGATATTCAAGCCCACGCACCAGGAATGCGAATGAAGAAAACTTTGTCAATGTGTTAATTCCACCAGAAAAGCCAAGAACCAGTGGGGAATTTACTAGAAAGAGGCTGGCTGCAGCCAAGTATGCCAAAGGTTAGTTTTTGCAGAATGCTTGAGATCACAACTTGGAGTTTCACAATCTGCACTTCAAGGGAAAAAAAAGAAAAAAGGTGATTTTTCTCTCTCAGTTCAAGGTCAGATGGCCTCCATCTCAAAGTGAATTTAGAATCAGAAGAGCAAACCAAAAGACATCAAGGACACAGCTCAGCCCTGCCTCTAAGGAGAGGCTCACACACTCATGTTTACAGCAGACTACAGCCTAGAAAGCACACGCCCTCAATAGGAGAGACATCACGGCAGCCCACTCCAGGATTCTTGCCTGGAGAATCCCAAGACAGAGGACCCTAGCAAGCTACAGGCCATGGGGTCGCAGAGTCCAACATGACTGAGCGACTCAACAATAAACATTACGGCGTGAGGCCAGAGCCACTCCAGGTCTCACGCTGCTGGGAAGATGCACCACGTCATCAGTCCTTTCCTCCACGTTCACCTCCCGCTTCTTTCACTTATTCACGGCGTTGCAATGGGTTTCTACTCTGGACAGGCGCCATAGCCGAGGCTGTGGCCCTGCGCGTCTAGCTATCAGACGCATAAGATGGCTCGTCATTGCTTTCAAGGAGACAGAAATGCAGAAGCAGGCAATTCCAGCAACACGTGAAACCCCTGAATTGAGGGTACAAAGGGCACAGTCCCCTCACAGCCACACCAGTTCTGAAAGGAGAAAGAGTAATTCTGAAATTCCACTTAAGAAGTGGAATTCCTCTGCTTGACTGGTGTGACGTATGAGAGCAGAATTAAGAACATGAAGCTCGACTCTCCCTACCTCACAGCCTCAGCCCCAAAGGGGATAAAATTAATACCTCTCTCCGGGACTCGTTATGAGGGTTAAATGAGCTCCTACTCTGCTCGTCAAGCGATGTGAACGTGGACGAGGACAGAGCGACACTTGACACCCTGGCTTCTCCACCATCGTGTAAAACCCAGATAAGGCGGTTTAGTGTGGGTGGAAGCGAAAGGGCACCTTTGCTCCATTATGAACATTAGTGTATTAAGGGAAAAAATCAATTTGCAATTTAGGAGTTTAGCTTCTTATTTAAATACATATACCTTTTCCCACAAAGGTACACACACACACTCGTAAATGCTAAGAGACACACACACACACACTCGTAAATGCTAAGACACACACACACATACTCACACTTGTAAATGCTAAGACACACACACACATACTCACACTCGTAAATGCTAAGAGCACCTGATCCAAAGTAACAAGATTTGAGTTCAAGTCCTGACCCGCCACTTGATCTGGCACATGGTCTGTGAACAAGTTCCTTTACATTCCACGAGCTCTGACCTCGTCTATAAGGGGAAGAGACATCCACCCCCAGGGCCAGAGTCGAGGTGGGGCCGTGGAAAACCCTTGGCGAGGCCTGCAGCTCTGCAAACATAAATGAAAACGGTTCGGCAAGAAACCTGAGGAGCTCATTCTCCTAACTAGCCCTTTTGCTCAAAACTTCAAAACAGCTTTTTAAAAAGATAACATCTCAGTGTATAAAACCGTAAGAATTCCATGAGGGTCAAACCCCCAGACCTCCCAAATAAATCCGAAAAGATACCCAGTGCTCAGCTGTCACTCCTGCTCCTTGCACGCTTCGTTCGACGAGTGTGTACTGACTACCATCTGCCGGGCCTAGAGGCGCACCACGGATCACTGAAATCTGCAGAGAAGAGAGGCCCCTCCACCTGGTTTGGGGAAGCACACTATGGTTTTTGACGCCCCTATTAAACTACTAACCTCCTAAATATGAGTTAACCAACATTCACTATTCGAATTGAATGATTTCCTGATCAATCTGTCTGATCTCACTAAGGATCTCAAGCCTCTGCCCTACCACACATATTAGAGTCACTTTTCACAAACTTGTCTTGTAACTCTGACATCGTCCACAAACAAAAGTGCTAAACCAAAAAAGCAAATCACAGATACTTTCATCACGCTCAGGAAACAAATCAAATCAAAATAAAAACCAGAGAGTAACACCAAGACCTTTCTGACACCCAAAAATGCATCTGGGATCAGTTTGAGGACCGGCCATATGCCAAGCACCACATATTTATTAATATATTTATTAATTCCTTAAATCTCATGGCTCTCAGTTATATGGTTAAGGCACTTTCTGGATGAGGAAACTGGGGAATGGACAGTGGGTTAATTAACTTGCTAAGAGCATTCTAGCACAGGGCAACCCTGTGGCCCTTGGCCTGCCATGTCCTCAGCCTGCCTTTTGTCTGTAGAAAAACTTTAGCCAAAAAATAAGTTTAATCAGAGAAGTGAGAAAATGCAGAAACAAAGGATAACAGTCCAAGAAGACGACACAGTAATAGCTTGGTCAGTAAGCACAGTCAAGGACCTTCAGCTCCTCTTCAGGGGCTACAGAGAATATTCTGAGTCAGAGCACACGAGCTGTCTTGTAGGTGCTGACACCTCCACCAGGGGAAAGACATTAACTACACGATGACCAGACTGTAGCCAGGACATGTGGTTTAGCCACTAAGTCGTTTCCGGCTCTTGCCATCCCACAGACTACAGCCCGCCAGGCTCCTCTGTCTATGGGACTCTCCAGGCGAGAATACTGGAGTGGGTGGCCATTTCCTTCTCCAGAGGATCTTCCCCACCCAGGGATCAAACCCAGGTCTCCCCATTGCAGGCAGATTCTTTACCAACTGACCTATGAGGCAAGCCCCGGCCATGACGTAAGCTGCCACAGTTCCGAGAACCGGCCTTCAAGGAATGCAAACAAACCAGCTGGGCAACTGAAGAGGAGCTGCACTGAAGACAATCAAGATGACCCTGGTCAGACCCCCGATAACCAGTTTCAAGACGACTGTCAGAGCTGACTGCGGCGGTTCCATGTGCAGCCCCCTCCTTCCATCTATAAAGGCTCCGGTTGTCAGGGGTGCTGGGAGGAGTCAGCCTTGGACGGGAACCCACCCCCACCAGCATCCAAAATAAAGCAAACTTTTCATGCCTCTTTACTGGCTTTTGAGGGACCAGACCCCACTTTCAGCAACATACCACTACCCAATCTGACTGATGAGGGTTCAAAAGTAAAGATCCTGAATTATTCCAGTGCTCTTTGTTATACAGCAACCAAACAGGAAACCGCTGGCTCCGTGGCGGTGCTACACGCGAGAGTTAGCTCCCATCTGCAAAATAACCTAATCGTTTACATGCGGCATCCCTTGGACTCATTCCCGTGGGGCGGCCTCACACATAATTCATATAATCCACTCTAAGGAAGGTCCACAGGTCTCTCTCCCTTTCAGTGAGTGGAGAAACAACACTTCAGGTGGTGAGACTGTAAGATTCAGGATAAGGTTAAAAGGCTTGAGGACACCGGGGCTAGCTAACCCTAACCCTAGCCCTAACCCTAACCCTAACCCTAGCAGAGGGAGAGAAGAAGTTAAGACACTTGGCCAACCAGCACTGGGTCAGGAATTGCCATCTCCTCTGGTTAAACCAAAACTCCAATACCTGGGCCACCTCATGTGAAGAGTTGACTCATTGGAAAAGACTCTGATGCTGGGAGGGATTCGGGGCAGGAGCAGAAGGGGACTACAGAGGATGAGATGGCTGGATGGCATCACCGACTCGACGGACATGAGTTTGGGTGAACTCCGGGAGTTGATGATGGACAGGGAGGCCAGGCGTGCTGTGATTCATGGGGTCGCAAAGAGTTGGACACGACTGAGCGACTGAACTGAACTGGTTAAACCTAAGCTTTCAGTCTTTTCAGCTTCACTCCTCTGCTCCAGAGATGAGGAGAGGGAGCCAGACAAGGACCCAGAGCCGATGCAGGGTTCTGCTGGCAGGAAGAAGTGAGGAGGCCTGTTTCAGAATAGAAAGTGGATGCTTTTATATGTATTTATATAAGAACATGTCTCAGGGACTTCCTGACAATCCAGTGGTTAAGACCTCACCTTCCAATGCAGGGGGTACGAGTTCAGTCCCTGGCTGGGGGGCTCACATCCCACCTGCCTCAGAGCCAAGAGGCCAAGGTGTAGAACAGGCATGCAATGGAAGCAGTACTGTAGCAAATTCAGTTAATTTGTTTTTTTTTTTTTAATGGTTCATAGAAAAAAGAATCTTTAAAAATATATACATCAAAAAAAAAAAAAACTCAAACAATATAATCAAATTTGTTGAGAAACTGGTTCAAAATTCTAAGTAGCTCTTCCCAGAACTATCCAAGAACTCCTCAATCCAAGAGTCCAAGAAGCCACTGTATGTGAAATAACACGAAACTCAAGTGCAAAGAGCATGATCTGGTGAAAAGCCTCAGGCCATGGCTCCGGCATCAGCAGTTCTGCTGACCGTCAGCCAAGCAGGTCACAGTGAGGCCCGAATTCGTGAGATGAACCCGGCTCAGCGAGGGTCACAGGGTCCACATTTGGGTTTGTCTGTGACGTATCTTCCAGGAGTTCTATGAAGGACACATACAAACACGGCTTAATGAGATCATCTGGGAGTCCACTCTCCCCCCAGCTGGAAGGGACTTAAGGCTCTAACACTTAACCCCACCAACTGGGATGGGCCTGAAAAGAACAGTGGAAACCTAGTTGGGTCTTTTATCTTAGTGGAGAAGCTTCTAGAACAATAGGCGGACGATGACCAAGCAAAAGGATGAGCTGAACCCGTTAGGTGTTGCCATTCTTTTATCTGGTCTTAGAACACAGAGCTATAACCAATTCCAGGGCAAGAGGCATACACGTGGAGGCCAGATGTGGAGAGCTCTGAATCAACTGAAATCAGCTGCCCTGAGTCAAGTCCCGTTTCCCCTCACTGTGGATAACTGAACACGCACGAGGCCCAGGCTGGACATGAACTTCTCACATCAACTGTCCAGACGGCTTTCTCAGGACATTCTCCATCAGCAACCTGGACGGAGCCAACGGCATGAATATATACATGTTCAATAAGGGATCAGGCACAAGGCTATTTGTTAAATCTCACCCGGGTCATCTGTTTCTTCGTTTTACTATTCTGAAAACATGCCAGAAAATCTTACCCCCTGCCAGATCCCCTCTTCTAATAAGAAAAATCTTGTACACGCATGACAGGCGCTTCATAGCTTGGAACTAACCGCACTGTATCGGGTGCTCACGGCCAAGCGGGTTACTGTAGGTAGGAAATCATTAACCGTGTACAGTGAGAGCCAGTGCCCAGTAATCCAAAGGCCAGGCTCGACCAGGAAAAACAAAAGCATCGCTGCCCTCGACAGCCACGAGAGAGGCTGTGTTTTACGATCCAGGCATCTCAATGGGCTGTTCAACCACAGAACATTAAGCAAGGAAGGTCTTTAGTTCACCGAACCCCAACACTGCACAGTGATAACAGCAAACACGACGGGAAAGGAAAAACCTGCAAACCCGGAAAGGCCAGGCCGGGCCTCTGGCACCAATTCGCCAGGTAATCAGATGACAGAACAAAAGCAACCCGGGGGGAGAGGGGAAGGCAACAGGCGTCGGTTGCATTCTCTTTGTATGAGGGAAGCTACAGTTCTTTAACTCAAAATGGAATCTATCCAGTTGTCCATAGCCTCATCCATATTATGTATTCAGAGGCAGTTGGACATATAAATTCCCATTCACCCCGTAGAAACCATTTCAGAGTATGGGTTCCTTCCCCCCCTCCACCCCCATCCCCTGGTTAAGTTTCCTGGGATAAGAAGAATTTTACAACCAACTGCAACCAAGGAAGTTGAAGAAATGAATTGTGATGAGAAAGGTGCAACGAATCTGGCACTTCTGTGCAGCCATATTGCTATGTGTTAGTTGCCCAGTCGTGTCCGACTCTTTGTGACCCCATGGACTGTAGCCCACCAGGCTCCTCTCTGTCCATGAGATTCTCCAGGCCAGGATACTGGAGTGGGTGGCCATTCCCTTCTCCAGGGGATCTTCCCAATCCAGGGATCGAGCCCAGGTCTCCCACACTACTATCTGAGCCACCAGAAAAGCCCATTTCATGCAGCCATGTAACTATCTAATATCAAAACAGCGCCACCCAATGAACCTTCTATGATGCTGGGAATGTCCTACACGGTAGCTGTCACATGTAGGTACTGAGCATCTGAAATGTGCCAAACGCCAACTGAAGATGCAAGTTTTTACTTTCATTTAGTTTTAATTATCTTAACTTACCTAGCCTCACGTGCCTAGTGCTTCCTCACTTGGCAGGTACAGCTCATTCCCAGGAAGCGGCAGAGGATGCCAGAATACACAGTGTTATCAGAGAAAAAGCACAACAGCATCAGGAGATGAGCACAGAAAAAGGTCATAAGTGGGAGCAGCAAAAATAGTCACTAGGCCTAACCAACCCATCCCAGGAAGGGAGATAGACAAACTCACAGTCAACAGCAAGGGAGGATAGACAGGCTGGGTGGGTGGGAACCTCCCTAAGGGGCTGGAGTGGGGTGAGCGAGTGCCCCCAGGGGGATGAGATTCCTAAGAGGGGCTAATCAGCTTGGGTAACTGCTATATGGAAGCCTAAAAAGGATGGAATGACTCTGGGGAAAAACTCACAATTTGAGGGACAGCCTCTCCAAGCAATAGACCTTCCCAGACTAAAAAAGGGAGGCAATTAGTGAAGATGAAGGGGAAGAGCATGGAAAGCAAAAGGAACAGCAGATGCCAAGTTCCCAAGACCAGAACTCACCTAACCTGCCTGCTGGCAGGAAGGACAAGCCCTGGGCAAGGGGGTGCCCCCACGCAGCTGCTGAAATGGGACCAGCCCAAACTGAGACACGCTCCAAATGCGAAACACCCGCCACATACCAAACACCTGGCAGAAAAGAAAAGTATATAGAAGACCTCAATTTTTTTTGTGAGTACTGAGTCCACGCTGCAATATCGATGAATGAAAACATTAAAATTAGTATCATCTGTTGTTTACAAGACTTTGCAGGGGGACCACTAGAAAAGGCAGGGTGCATACGTGGCTGCATTCGTGGCTCACATTGTCTCTTCTTGGCAGCACCAGGGCAGGGCAGAGGGCGGAGAGGTGGGGCTGGGGGCTCGGGGGCCAATCACAGGAGGCTGAGAGCCAAGCCTGAGCTTTTGGATCCAGCTCTGAGGCGGAAGGGATGGGAATCTCATTTCTCCTTTGGAGAGATCCTGCAGACAGGAGGT
This sequence comes from Redunca redunca, assembly GCA_006410935.1. Taxonomy (NCBI): domain Eukaryota; kingdom Metazoa; phylum Chordata; class Mammalia; order Artiodactyla; family Bovidae; genus Redunca; species Redunca redunca. The sequence continues at coordinate 122,477 of SJYQ01005277.1, forward strand.
GGGGGACGGAGGCGGGGAGGCTGGGCTGGAGACAGGCTCAGCAGGCAACCCTCCTGCCGGAGGCCAGAGACCTTAGGAGCCCAGGATTAGAGTCACAGTGCTTGGGCTTGAATCTTAATTCCAGTACTAAGAAAATGTGTAACTAAGGACAAGCTGCTTAATCTCTGTGTCTGAGCTTTGTCATCTGCAAAATGGGATACTAACAGCCTTCCGCTAGTTTAAAACACACTTTGCCCAGTGTTTAGAATAGTGCATGGCACGTCGTGAGCCCTCAGTGGTGGTCTGTGATTACAATCACTGGATGAGGAATGTGAAAGCAGATGGAAAACTGGGTTTTTAACTAAAAAATTGGCTAAGCGATGGGAGGCAAGACTTTGGGTGGGAAGGGGGCAGACGCGGAAGGGAAGTACTGAGTTGGCCAATAAGTTCGTTTGGGTTTTTCCATAAGATATGATGGAAAAGTCTAGAAGAATTTTTTTGGCAACCCAATAGTCTTGCTTTGGCCAGGCTGCATTTGAGATTCCCATGGACCACCGAGTGGACCTGTCAGATGGGAAACTGGCTCTCTAAGTGTGAGTTCAGAGGCAAAGGGTGCAGGTTGGTAATACAGCTTAAGACACATCAACTCACTTGGCTGATGTGTGCTTAAAGCTTTGAAACGCAATGGGACAGAGTACAGAAGAAAAAAAGCGGGCGGGGGGCGGCCCTGGGCACCTGGAGGCCTGGAAGGAGAGGAGGAGCCAGATGGCAGCTGGGAAGGAATGATTCATAACACACGGGGAGAAAAGACCAGCGGAGGAGCTGGGAGGCCTTCCAGGAGCAGAGAGAGCTGTTTGAAATGCAGCCGGAGGAGGAGGACAGGAGAGACCACACGGGGCACCTGGACGGTGCAGGCGGGCAGCAAAGGCTGGTGTCCCACCCAGGTCACAGCTGCCGGTCACCCTCGTCACTGGAGGAACAGACCTACTGAGAAGCTTGGGAAAAAGGTACGAAAGTGGACAGCAGCGAACAGAATCTGTCCTCGAAGGGATCACCTGCTATCAAGTGAAGCACAAGAGGACAATGGCTGGAGAGGAACACGGGATTTTTAAGGAAAATGTTCAAAGAGAAACATCACAAGGCCTATTTATATGCCATTTGGAAGAATCCAGAAGAAAGGAAGAAATGAATCATCCAGGGGTAAAAACAGCGAGCTTCAGGAGAAGCATCCTGGAGAAGGTGACAGAAGATGCCTTGTAGGGGGAGGGCCACCTCGGACAAGAGCCAGCCGGGCTGCAGCCGCTGTGGGGAGCAAGGCGGCAGGAAGAGGAGGCAGCTGGGGGTGAGAAGTCTGACGGCCTGGCTCCCTTCTCTCAAAGAACAAGAAGCGAAGTCCTCAGCTAAGAAGAGGAAGGGGGTGTGGGAGAACTGATGACTGATCAAAAGTTATGAAAGTTTTCTCGCAACTGGTGAAATGACCCAAAAAGTGCAGTAAGATGCCTGAGAGATGCCCATCGGAGGTGTGAGTTCACAGATATGATGGATCCAGTTAACACTGTCTTGGGAAAATGAGTTTAACCCAGAATGGGGAGTCTTAACCAGGGCTGCTTGGGGTCTCCTTAGGAAGTCCAACAGAATAAGAGGATCCAAGTGGTCTGGGTGTTCTCAGGAGGCGCCCACGAAGCCTAGGCTGCCATCTCAGGGCAAGAGGGGTGTGGTGACCACTAATGAAAAGGAGGTGGGGGTCCAGAGAGCCACCAAACTCTGGATTCTGAAGGGAGAGTCTCACGTGGGAAGGACAGGCATGGAGATCTGAGAGCAGGATGTCTTAAATCATGATTCCAGAGGTTGAGACGAGATGTAAAGACGGTCAATAAAAAGGGAGGCAGAAAGGTCACCGGGGCTGAGGAGGTCAAGAATTGAGAGGCCAGGTTGCCGGGTGGATGGACGGACAATGGTGGATGGAGACTGAGCTTGGGGAGGAAGGCGTCAGAGGAGGAGGTGATCAGAAGACCAGGACAGAATGAGGGAGGAAGCGGAGCTACGGCTGATGGTACAAGTTTCAACAGGAGCTGAAGTTCAGAAGAGGGGAAGGGAGGTCAGGTGGAAAAGGCAATAAGGAAAAACCACTCCTTGAGAAGATGCAGGAACAGGCAGCCGGGCTTTCACAAGAGCGAAGAGGTGATGCGACATTTTCAGACTGTGGGGAACACGGGAAAGAGCGGTGTAGGCAATGCATATATTGTAGCGGGGGGCCCCACTCTATAACGGGTGGTTCAGCTGGTGGTGGAAAATACGGCAGCCAGGTGTAGCCTCCTAACTTAGCAGTACGCCAGCACGCCCCATTTGCAAAGTTACCACACGTTTCAAGCCTCTCACGAAGGGCAGGCTAGAGGTATAAAGGCGATGGCAGCCCCAGGGTTCGCTAAAGTACATTCCGACACTTGTCATTGACTGACTACAGCCAAGCCCGTCACCAGCTTGTTGGAACAGAACCATGGCCTCCACTCCAGCCTGACAGCGGGCCGGCAGCCAGACACCAAAGGCAGCCCCCACTAGAGGGCGACACAGCCCCAAGACTTGAGCAACTCCCAGGCACTAACTTGGATAAAGCTCTAAGCAGCAGCAGACACCAACTGACATTTCTCTCCAATTCCTAATTCAGTTACTTCAATCTTGAAGACAAAATACTAGAAAAATACAGAGAGGCCATGGGTACAGATATGCACAGAAAAAGGTCTCAAAGGTTTTAATGACCCTGTTTGCAAAACAGAGAGACAGACATAAAGAACAAAGGTATGGATGGTTGCTGCTGTCGGTCCGTCACCAACTCCTTGCAACCCCACAGCCCGCAGCCCGCAGGCCTCCATGTCCCTCACTATCACCTCCCGGAGTTTGCCCAAGTTCACGTCCACTGAATACCAAGAGGGAAAGGAAAGGGTGGGAGGAACTGAGAGACTGGGACGGGCACATACATATTATTAATATTATGCATAAAATAAATAACTAGGAACAACAAACTGCAGAACACAGGGAACTCTGCATGCACTGTGGGGCCCGGACGGGAAGGAAGTCTGAAAGGGAAGGCACAGATGGATAAGTACGGCTCATTCGTTTGCTGGCAAGTAGAAACTTAGAACACTGTAAGGCAACTGTGTGTGCTAGGCTGAGTCACTTCAGTCATCTCTGACTGGGTCACTCTATGGACTGCAGCCGCCAGGCTCCTCTGTCCACGGGATTCTCCAGGCAACAATACTGCCGTGGGTTGCTATGTCCTTCCCCAGGGGGTCTTCCCAACCCAGGGATCAAACCCAGGTCTCCCGCATTGCAGGTGGATTCTTTACCGTCTGAGCCACCAGGAAAGCATACTTCAATAAAAATTAATCTTTAAAAAGGTCTCAAAGACTTTTCACTAACCTGGTCAACAGTAGTTCACCTCTAGCAAAGTAAGGAAGTGCACCCCAAAAGGGCTTATTTTCACTTTTCTGTCCGTACACCGTGTTTCTCAACAGTGCATTCACACACGCTTTGTATAACTTAAAAATGCACTAAAACTGTGACAATATATAGATACAAAATTTATCACATTAAACAAAACCTTAGGAAGCAGTAAAGTAACTAGAGAGACTCCGAAATAGCAGTGTTCAACCAGGATCTAACATTTATCACATCTAAAGCTATATTCTTTTCCAAAGGAAAATAAGGCCCCCGGAGATTAAGCAACTTGGTCAAATAACAGAGGCAGAATTGAAATAACAGCCAGCTCTCATCCCAGATCCTAAGACACGGGGATCCTCTCTGCGCTCCATCCTCTACTAAACCTTTACCTTCAGTGTTCAGTCATCAGTTCTCTGCTTCGCCAGGTCTTCATGATCTGCAGTTGACTGAACCCAGAGAAATGGAGGAACCATGGATACAGAAGGATAACTATAAATTGCTCATGGATTTCTGACTGTTCAGAGGGTTGCCACCCCTAACCCCTGTGTAGTTCAAGGGTCCACTCTACAGGGTTTAATATTACCCATGGTTTCAGGTATCTACAGGGTTCTTGGAAGGTATCCCACGTGCACAAGGAAGGTCTATTTTATCAAGAATTTCCCTACAGAGGGAGGGGAAAGACAACAGGCCAGCAAACAGCAGTCAGGATTTAAACAGAAGTCTCTAACCTATACCTTCTCTAACCGCAGTCCTGGGCAAGCGGATCAGACAGCGCTCTCTCTTTTTACGTCTCCTGATATGAATCCCATTCCATCCTCAGGCCCTCTGTGCCCTTGCTGTCTGGCTTTCACAAGATTCCGACGTTTCTACTTGGGCTGCCCAATTTAGCCGACATCAGCGCAGGCAGAAAGACGGCTCATGGGCCTGGGTCCTAAAGAAAGCAGGTGAGGGGAGGATCCAGGGACAGGCAGGTCAGACCCTGGCAAGAAGGGCGTTTCTTCCTCAAAGGATTGGCAGGTAGAGGGAAGGTCTTCAAGGTGGGTTAGGGAAGACTGTCGGATGTCTGATGATAGAGTGGCCAACACTGTGCAGTAATTACTGCTGTAATTACTTAATCACTGAGTGTGATTAAGGGAGGACGGGGAACAGAGAAGAACAGATCTTGGTTCTCAACACAGCTGCTTCGAAGGCTCACCTGTGTAGTTTTTAAAAACATACACCAGTGCCCAGGCCTGCCTGCCCCTGGACCAGTGAAATCGGGGTCTCTGGGCATGAACAGGGCCTCAGTAAAAGCTTCAAACCTCCCCCAGGCGATTCTAAGGTGCAGTCAGGACAGAAGCAGTGAGCCAACCAACAGCTAAGAGAGCTGAGCTTGGGCAGGACCCAGGGAACGGAGGCAGGACTGCAAACTCTCAGAAGGCCAGCCAAAGCCAGGAGCATGCACGCGCCACCCAGGCACACAGCTCGGTGACCTTCACCTGCAATTTTATGCAGCGAGGAACAGAAAGAACACCCCAGCAAGGTCTTCCAGGCAGGTCAGGGGGTCAGGGGTAAACGGGTCTGGAGTGGGTGCAAAGGCACTGTGGCTGAAGCTGATAAAGGAGGTCATGCTGAATACAGAGGTGAGGCCAGAATACAACTGGCAGGCAGGGAGAATCCAGGGAGGCGAAGGGACCAGGCTGGGGCCAGGCAGGGGTGTCAGAATAGCCTGGATACCTTCTCAACACATGGATGTATCTGTTCCCCTACATCCCCACTGTTCTGGTCCTCCCAGGTGTTTCTGAGACCACTGGGACCCCTGGGACAGGAGGAGGAGGTGTGGACAGGAGAAAAGTGAAGCAGAGAAGTAATGTCAGAGAGAGAAGACTGCAGAATTTAAGAGCTTAGAGGTCAAGCATCTTCAATGGAAGCCATGGCTGAATTAAAGAGAAATACTATTGAATTTACTGCGGTAAGAAATGTCAAGGTCAGTGGATGAGCCCATCCTCAGGGATATCTAAGACCCTTAGCATGATACAGGGCGTGGGTATGGATAGAAACCAAGAAATGTGGAGGTATGACCTCAGCAGAGTGAAAGCAGGTGGTGGGACGAGGTCAGGACCTTTCTAAGATATCCTGCTTGTACTGGGGGCCAAAGGTCATCTGGAATCTGCACCCCGGAGCTGGAAGAGGTGCCTTCCCAGGAAGGAGGGAGGGAGCGAGGAGCTGGGCCGCAGTCACTGGAGGGGAAGAGCAGCAGCTCCCTCAGCTGCTGCCGCTGTCCAGCGGCCCAGTCAGTCGTGGCCGACTCTCTGCGACCCCATGGGCCGCAGCACCCCAGGCTTCCCTGTCCTCCACCATCTCCCAGAGCTTGCTCAAACTCATGTCCATCGAGTCGGTGATGCCATCCAACCAGCTCATCCTCTGTCGTCCCCTTCTCCTCCTGCCCTCAATCTTTCCCAGCTTCAGAGTCTTTTCCAGTGAGTCAGCCAACGTATCAGAGCTTCAGCATCAGTCCTTCCAATGAATATTCAGTTGGAAAATGAGCAAATCAGACAGGGTTCTCTTCAGCCTTAATGGGCTATGGCTCAGTCACGCTCTTGGGAAACTTTGAAAGAGCTGGTGCAAAAGATGACTCAGCCAGAAAACAGCAAGGAAACCAAACAGAAGGAATATGAGTTCCTAGAATCGCGAACAGGCTTGGAAAGTGGCTGTGTTCTTAGAACCAGTTACTTGGGAGTTTTTTTTGTTTTTAAATCAGAGGGAGGGAAGATTTAAATTGGTCAAAACAAGAAAAAATCATTTTTTAACTATTAACAAACTTAGCACGTTGATGAAGCAGAACTATTAGTTCTACAAGTAAATGAGACCAAAAAAGCTACGTAAAGCCCCAAGTTTCCTCCACCAACACGGTTCTGACCTATTCATAAATGTTTTCGACAGTGAACACTCACAGGCCCCTGAAAAAGCAAGGATTAACAGGCAGGAAATGGACCTTCGCTGGCGGTCCACTGGTTAAGACTCCACGCTTCTACCGCAGGGAAAAGGTTCGATCCCTGGTTGGGAACTAAGATCCCACATGCCGCACAGCAAGGCCAGTCAATAAACAAACACGGAGGAAATGCTAAGCCACACGGCACACGGAAGAGGGAGTCTGTGCTGGTAGCAGTCTGCTCCATGCAGCAATCTGTGCGCCAGAGCAGATGTGCCCCATGCATCAGGTCAGGTTTTAGGTCAGGTTTTAGATTTACTGGAACTTTCTGGCAATTCTTGTTTGAGCTTTGGGAAATATGCCATGAATGAGAAAGGAAGTAAAGTGAAGCCGTTATTAATGCTGGAAGGACACAAAGGACTGTGGGCGACGCAGCCTCAAGCCTGGGTGCGTTCTTCCTGGGGGGTTGTCACTCATGGTAACTAAGTGTGCAGCAGCTGGTCTTCTTTTTTGTTTGTTTGTTTAAAGGGCGAGGAAACACCTGAATAAAAGGGGAGGCAGCCATTAGCCAGAGGTTAGGACAGTGTCAATAAAGAAGGGAAGCTTTCTGCGTAAGTCACAGGCAAAGGCATCGGGGTACCCACAACCGCACTCACTACCATTTCAAACAATTCAAAGGAAACACACTCAGAAGCGTGATCTTTCATACCTATGGGACTCAGCCTCATTAGCTTATAATTTTACCACTCCCACTAGGATCTGGCTCCCCAGTAAAGAGTGACAAATGGCTGCCTGCTTCCCCATAAATAAAGACTAACATGCCGGAGCGACGTGGCCGACAGCCAGACTCAAACGTGTGCTTAAGTCACATTTGAACATGATAAAGAATGAACTGACTATAGATTATCTTGAACATAAGTTATTCTAGACAGTAATATGGAGAGGCTGCTTTTCCTGCTCAAAGCAAAGAGGGTCTCCATCTTCAGTAATATATGTGCCAATCTAAATCAGCACGTGGAAGCATGGCCTTACACGGATACCTGGAAAAATGCAAAGCAGAGAAGGAAGAGGCTGCGTCACAAACCCCTGGATTAGGGGACATTCAGTTCTAACTCTTACTTCAAACCTCAAATATTTACTGAGCACTTATTTCCCCTTAGGTATTCGGGGCTGAGCAATGCTTCTTTCCCACCCCCCAAATTCCTTTCTAGAGTATGTGTGTGTGTGTATGCACACACGCATGGGCTCAGTCATGTCCAACTCTTTGCAACTCCATGGACCATAGCCCGCCAGGCTCCTCTGTCCATGGGATTCTCCAGGCAAGAATACTGGAGTGGGTTGCCATGCCCTCATCCAAAAGATCTTCCCAACCCAGGGACTGAGCCCAGGTCTCCTGCATCGGCAGATGGATTCTTTACCACTGCACCATGCTGGTAAGGAGAGAATGCCAAACCACGCCCTCCACCCAAGGCAAGAGGCAGCATCAACCCTGACTCAAGTTTGGATAAGAAGCCAGCTGGGTCAAGCCAAGCCCCGTCCTCTGGTTCCACCCTTCCCACCACATTGAGACCTGTCCAAGGAGGGACCCTCTAGCTGGTCCTCACCAGGGTGGGCATGGGCGGGGGTGGGGTGGGGGTGTTACGTCTGCCTGGATCCATGCGACCAAGTCCACAGGCCCGGCCACAGAAGCCACGTCCTCCTGTGTCAAGCTTTGGAACAAGTAAACGTGACGCTCTGGTCCTCTGTCCCCAGCCCCTCCCCAACAGAGTCTTCCTCAGCTTCTCTGATGGGGTGCTTTTCCCAGACCCCTGAGCGCTAGCTGCTGCTGCTCAGGGTTGACAGCTTGGTGGCGGGCAGGGAGGGGGGTGTCAAATTTAGAGTGCAAAGACTCATCTGGAGAGAACAGTTTAAAACGCAAACTCCTGACCCTAGGCCCATAAACGCTGATCCGGCAAGCCTAGGGAGCTCTCAGGAAACTGCACCTCTGGCAACCACAGCTTAGCCAAAACCACCCTTGAGAAAGCCCTGGGGAAAGTTCGGGGCTCTTTACCGCTGAGCTTAAGAAACCCAGTATGTTAACAACAACTCTGATTTTCCATTTCTGGAAGTGAAATGATTTTATGGCCGATTTAGTGACCCACAGACAACGCTTACTGGACAAAACTACGAGGGAGCGATGCAATCCTGTGCGTGCTGAAATAACCAGACACGCCAGCTCATCACTGTGCCCAGCTGGACACCAGCCTAAGTCACACAGGGACCAAGGAGGCGTGCCGCGGACGGTGCCAGGCCCTCACACAGAGCAGGGACAGCCGAGAGGGGACACGGCAATCTGGGGGAAAACTTGGCAATCCTGGGTATGACTGAGTCATCTAAGAATCTTTCGGTCTAAATGCATTTCCCCTCGGATAACCTCCCACCTCCAACCCAAACCTGAAGTCCCAAAGACAGAGTGTTGTCTCGGGCCTGCCAGACAGACACAGCACATTGATTTTTCTAGTCTCTTAGCAGAAGCAAAAGAATTGTGTTCCAGGGTCTGACGGTCAAGGTTGCACAAAACTTGATGCTCAGACAGAACTTGCTAACTGGTATGAACGATATTCCTGGCTGCACGCTCCTTTACCCACTGCTCAAGTCCCCTTTGTCCCAACTGTACTGTCGTACGCCCTGTCTGTCCAGCACATGTGCTCTCTCCACTAAGGAGCTGTTCAACTGAACTGACAAAGAAAACAAGTCATTCTTTTCTTTTTTCTGGCCACACCACATGCATGTGGAATCCTGGTCCCCTGAGCAGGGATCCAATCCCTGCATTGGGGGTGCGGAAGTCCCAGGTCATTCTTTCAAGGGTCCTAAAATCACATCATAATTCCTGGTTCTCCATTAAGATGGTGTTAGCACCCTCCCCAACCTAAGCACTGAAAATCACAGTCTGATTATTTTTCAAAAACTTGTGCAGCCATGAAAAACCTTTACATTAATCTTGGGAGGACTCCTGGGTCTCTCTTGTGCTGCTTTAAGACGCTGCATCCATGAGAAGAACACAAGGTAAGCCTTCACGCTTCTGCAACAAACCAGTCTTCATGAAAAATCCAAACTTAAGCAGATTCCATCTCTCCTAGTCACAGCTTCAAAAACCTCCACCATCCCCCAAGCCACCGACGAATTCCAGGGTGAGCTCAGACACATTCCAGAAGGTATTTCCAGTCTGTGATCTTAAAGCACCTACTGAGTGCCCAGAAAGGCAGGGTTGGGGAGGGGAGGGGAGAATCTAAGGTAGATACCAACAGGAATCAAGTGAAAAGACAAAAAAGCAAGCACTGGAACAATTTCCTAGCGTCAGAAAGACGAAGGCTCCTGCCACGGCAGGCAGAATAATGGCCCCCAAAGACAGCCACGTCCTAATCCCAGGGACTCACAACGACCTCAAGTCAGAGAAAGAAGGGGAGTTAAGGGGGGCCACCAACCAACCTTAAAATACAGAGTTACCCTGGACTATTCCGATGAGCACAATGTAATCACAAGGGATCTTCAGAATGGAAAAGGGAGGGGATTCCCTGGTGGTTCAATGGTTAAGAATCCGCCTTGCGGTGCAGGGGACGCAGGTTCTATCCCTGGGTGGAGGACTCAGATCCCTCATGCCACAGAGCAACTAAGCCAGCCATGCGCCACAGCTGGAGTCTGCCACACAGTGCAACGGGCCACACCACGGACCCAAGACCCTGCATGCCTGTGACTGAGGGCTGGTCGCAGGGCCACACGGCTGGCTTTCAGCATGGCAGAGGGAAGCCGCGAACCCATGGATGGAGGTCTCCCAGGCAAGCTGGAAAGGGCAAGGGCCTCAGGCCTGGAGCCCCGGGTCTGATGCAGCCTTGACGACACCTTGATTTTAGCCCCATGAGACCCATGTGGGACTGCTAACCTACAGAGCTAGAAGATCTGAAGTTCGTGTAGTTTGAAACCACCAAATTTGTGTTGATTTTCTACACTAACCATGGAAAACCCATCTTCAATGCCACAGAAGGCCTATGGCTCCTTTTTCTGGTCTATGGTGCTGCTGCTGCTGCTGCTGCTAAGTCCCGTCAGTCGTGTCCGACTCTTCGCGACCCCATGGACTACGGCCCACCAGGCTCCTCCATCCATGGGATTTTCCAGGCAAGAGTACTGGAGCGGGGTGCCATTGCCTTCTCCGGGTCTATGGTGAGTGCTAGGCAAAAAGACATGGGGGCTTCCCAGGTGATGATCGTGGTTAAGAACCCACCTGCCAATTCAGGAGACCTAAGAGACTCGGGTTCGATCCCTGGGTCAGGATGATCCCCTGGAAGAGACCATGGCAACCCCCTCCAGAATGCCACGGAAGGAGGAGCCTGGCGGGCTATAGTCCACAATGTCACCAAGAGTCAGGCCTGACTAACGTGACTTAGCAGACATGCACAGGCAAAAGGACACACTGGGTTTTAAAAAGCAAGAGAAAAAGAAAAAGGCTTTTAGAAAAATCTCCCAAGTGATTCCAACAGGGGGGACAAATGCCTTTACCTTACAAACACTGCCCAACAGCAAAACTGTCACTAGGAGCCATACTTCAGCTCCCCGTGTAAATAACAACAAACTTGCCCAAGTGTAAGAAGCTTGTGAAAACACATTTTCTAATTTGCTTGATAAATATTAATCATGGAAGGGTCATTCAAATATTTGCTTAAAAGAGAGCAAGGCCCCGAAAGCTCAAAGATGGCACGTCTGCCTGTTTTTGCCAGCGTGTTTCCTACAGATCTTCGAGGGGTGTGTGTGTGTGTGTGTGTGTGTGTGGACAGTCGCTCACTCATGTCTGACTCTTTGCAACCCCACGGACTGTAGTGTAGCCCACCAGGCTCCTCTGTCCATGGAGTTCTCCAGGGAAGAAGACTGGAGAAAGTAGCCACTACCCCCCACCAGATCTTCCTGACCCAGGGATCGAACCTGTATCTCTTGCATCGGCAAGCGTGTTCTTTACCACTAGCGACACCTGGGAAGCCTGTTAAAGGAGGTATCTCCCTGCAACAGAAATGAGGAGATGGGACCTACCTTGGGTCTAGAAGTACACTTATACATATCTTCTTGGAGAATGAAGAGTAAAGCTAGAGTGCTCAGCCCCAAGTCTGGGCTCAGCTCCGAGAACACCTCGACGGGGGCTCCTCGGCAGGTAGATCTGACCCCTGACCTTCCTACCTCAATCTGTAATTTGTCCCTGCACCCATTCTTGCCATCTCCCCGACCCCCTCCCACTGTAATCCTTTTGAGACCTTTTCTATTAAATCAGATGATGCCACTTCCCTACTTACAACCTTCTGTGCTATCTCACATCATCTTGAATAAAGTTCAAATTATTTGCAGCTGCACAAGGTACCGCCCAGTGCGGCCGCTACCTTGGTCTTTCTTCTTCCCAGCGCCCCACATACTATTTCAGTTCCTCCAACCCACCAGAGCCTCCCAGCTTCAGAAAGCCCCTCTCCTGCCTCTGGGTCTCAGCTAAAGAGTCACTTCCTCACAGAGGTCCTTCCCAACACATCCCCCACCAAACACAAAGCAAGACCCAACGTGCAAGTGCCCAGCATGCTCCTGCAGAGAGATTTGCTTTGACAGCCCTGTTTTATTTTGTAACCCCACCTGCCTTTTCCCCTTAAGATCTGCCCCCAACCAGAAGATACACTCCATGAAGACAGAAACCCTATCTGAACACCATGGCAGACTAGTCATTCAGTAAAGCAGGTTCACTCAACACATGAACTCCAGAAGGTTCTTATCACTAAATACTATGTGGTTTTACAAAATAAATATTCAATTGTATACACTGAAAACGACTGAGCAACTGAACTGAAACATAACATCAGCACGTGGCCCAGCAATTCCACTCCTAGGTATAAGCTCGACAGAAATGCAAACGTGTTTGCATAGTAGCTCCTACGAGACCATACAAGGACATACATGGGCTTTCACGGTAGCATTATCCACAGTTCAAAAAAGTGGGAACACCCCAAACATCTAGCCGACAAAGCAGTTTTACAGCAGGGTTGGAATAGTTATATTACAGACTATATTCCACACCGTGAAACATTATCCGACAGTAAAAGGAAATGAAGTACTGACGCAGGCTGCAACACGCGTGAGCCTTGGGAACACGCCGGGTGCGGGGAGCCAGCCACGAAGGGCCAGAGTGTGTGTCCCAACTGCTGTGAAACGCCTGCAACAGGCAAACCCATAGAAACAGAAAGCGAATTAGAAACTCTCTTTTCTGGGAAAGGGATGTGTGAGAGGTCTGGAGAGGGAGTTTCATTCCGGGTAATAAAAATACCTTACAATTGTGATGACAGTTGTATAATTCTGTGAACTGCACACAGAGTGAAAGCCAGTGAACTGCACACTTTAAATGGGTGAACTATATGCTTTGGGAATTTTGTCTCCATAAAGCTGTTTTTTAAAAAGGGCAAGTGCGTTACAACATTTAGTTCATTACATTTACTTCTAGTTAAAGGCTAACAGTAACAAAAGAATGTTCTTGGTCAAAGCGACATTTGCCTACATGTTCCTGCACTCACATAGTCATAAGCATATAAATACAAAAAGTAAGTTCAAAACTGATTTCTAGTTCAGAAAAGGAAAATTAGTAAGGTTCAGCCTCTTATAAAACAATCTGAGTTAGGAAGGACCAAGAGATGCTAGAAACCCACCACTAATATTTCAACATCACCTTAAAAGCCCAAAACAATGGTGTAGCTATGAGTGGAGGTCCATCACAACTGAAACAAGACCCTGGTCTGTGCTGACACGGAGCTCACTCAAGGACCCAGGCCCCCAGCACAGCTGGGCTGCCCTCTGGACCACCCTCAGGCCTCTCAGCGGAGATCACTCCTGTGAGTCCTGCCTGGGCACAAAATCTGCCTGGAGCTTCATCTGTTCTGTTTCTAATTAAAGGTGGTCTTGTGACCATACCTGGGCTCAGTGGGGCAGGGAGATGTAATTCCACCATCTATCCTGAAGAGTAGTTGATTTAAAACTCAACATTCAGAAAACTAAGATCATGGCATCCAGTCCCATCACTTCATGGCAAATAGGTGGGGAAACAGTGGAAACAGTGAAAGACTTTATTTTGGGGGTCTCCAAAATCACTGCAGATGGTAACTGCAGCCATGAAATTAAAAGATGCTCATTCCTTGGGAGAAAAGCTATGATGAACCAAGAGAGCATATTAAAAAGCAAAGACATTAATTACTTTGCTAACAAAAGGTCCACCTAGTCAAAGCTATGGTTTTTCCAGTAGCCATGTATGGATGTGAAAGTTTGACTATAAAGAAAGCTGAGTGCAGAAGAATTGATGCTTCTGAACTGTGGTGTTGGAGAAGACCCTTGAGAGTCCCGTGGACTGTAAGAAGATCCAACCAGTCCATCCTAAAGGAGATCAGTCCTGAATATTCATTGGAAGGACTGATGCTGAAAGCTGAAGCTCCAATACTTTGGCCACCTGATGTGAAGAACTGACTCACTGGAAAAGACCCTGATGCTGGGAAAGATTGAAGGCAGGAGGAGAAGGCAGAGGATGAGATGGTTGGATGGCATCACCGACTCATGGACCTGAGTTTGAGCAAGCTTTGGGAGTTGGTGATGGACAGGGAAGCCTGGCGTGCTGCAGTCCATGGGGTTGCAAAGAGTCAGACACAACTGAGTGACTGAACTGAACTGATCCTAAAGAGGAAAGATCTAGACATTTGTAAGCAATGTTGACAACCCCAGACACCAAATCTCAAGCTCTATTCCTTGGGGCCAACCGTCCAGAGAGGCACTTGCATTCACTGTCCTTTCCACACGTACACAATTCCAGACCGAGGCACTGGCCAGCTACCTGTGGGAAAGAAGGGCCTGTACTGTCCCCGGCACCTCCAAGTCATCCAATCGAAGATCAGCACAGCATCGGCTGCCCCTCACTCAGAGCATCTGTATGAACGGCTCCATTGTCCACCTAGACACCCAAGCCACCAACAGAAACCCAGAGTCACCTCCACCCCAGCCACATCCATCCGAACGCCAACCCCCTCAACAGCTCTGGAATCGGTCCTCTTCTCCAGACTCCAGCAGCTGCAGCCCTAGTTTAGGACCGCAGTCTCACCTGGATCATCACAAAGTCTTTCTAAAACTCTCATCAGCATGCGTCTTGCCTCCGCTCCAAACCATCCTGTGACCCTGTCAGTTGAGTCTTTCTCAACTGCTACCATCATCGCTGCCCCATCAAAATATCTCAGCGGCTTCACACTGCCTGTGATCTGCCCCGCTTTTCATGTCTGGTCTTGCTCTCCTCTATCCCCATGTGGCACACGGACACTCTAAACTGCTGCTTTTCAGCCGTGCCATGCACCCCCTCCTGTATCTCCAGACACACTATTACTACTGTCTGAGAGATCTTCCACTCTGGGTGATTTCTCCCCAATATTCAGATTTTAATTCAAGTATTTGCTCCCCTGTGAAACTCTTCCTGCCAAACTCCTTTTTCTCAGAGCAGCCCTCTTCAATACCTGCAGAGCCTCACGAGGAAACCTGGTGGGCAGTGCTTAGCACACCCTCCTGGTCCCCCTCACGTGGCCTGGAAGCTTGCCGAGGGCAGGGGCTTATCTTTTTCTAATCACTGACTGTTTCTCAGACCTTTCCTTTTTTTCAGTTATATATATATATTTCCAGATTCCTTTCCTTTACAGGTTATTACAAAATACTAAATTCCCTTTTTTATAAACATTGTTGCTTATCTATTTTATGTATAGTTTGTACATGTTAATCGCACACTCCTAATTTATCCCTTCTCCCTTTTCTCTTTGGTACTGGTAATCTTTCTATGTCAGACTTTTTTTTGTTACTGAACGAATGAGAATATTAATCCAAAGCTGACATTTCTTTTCCTCTCTTATTAAAAAACATTTTTTAAGGCCTCTCATTTATCTGCATAACTATATGCTCCATCAACTTTCCACTTTTTTTTTTTTTTTTTTGCCATATTATGTGGCTTGCAGGGTCTTCGTTCCCAGACCAGGGATCGAACCCAGGCTGTGCTTCTCTGGAAGCACAGAGTCCTAAACACTGGACCACCAGGGAATCCCCTCCACCTCCTTGGATAAGCATAAACACTGTGCCCCACGGGAAAGACAGTACTACCAGAACCTTCACATATATTACTACATGCACACACTCTGCCAACCCATTGAAATATGTATAATTATCCACTTTTCACAGCTGAGGAAATTGAAACTCTGCCAATTTGTGTCATATGATAAATCTGACAAGGCTAGTAAGTGACAAAGCCAAGATTTAAATCCAGATGGTCTTACCTCCAAATGTAAGCTCCACTACTCCACAATTTGGTGATTAAAATAATAACATTTATTAATAAGAAAACTAAGGCATACTTAGGAATTTTAATTTTAGAAAATTTACATCACCTGTTTCTCTACAGCCACAGACTCAAACAACTTTGGAGTCAAAAGGCATTGGGACTCAAAATCTCCTCTGGTAAGACCATGTTATAACCCAGTCTGTCATAGAGCATTGCCTGCTCCATAAACATCTGCTTGACGATGGACTCTGATGTCTTTCAAAACAATACGCCGTGTCTCAGGCTGCTTGTTTATCACCCACAGAGAGCTACCCAGTATCTTTTTTATTGGCAGGGGCTGGGGGGATGGGTGGGGGTGGGCATGCCATGCAGCGTGTGGGATCTCAGTTCCCTAACGAGAGATCAAACCCACTGCCTTGGAAGCGTGGAGTCTTGACCACTGACCACCAGGGAGGTGCCCTCAGTACCTCTTCCAATGCACCAAGCTTGAATCAGTCACGTGTCTGCTGATCCCACAGCTGGTCTGCTGATCCCAGATCACTGTATCCCGGCGACGCTCCTCTTATCGCACCAAGAGCTCCTTCCTCTTTGTCTGTGACCGGCTACTGTGAAAACCATGTCTGGTATCAAAAATCTGCCTCCACTGGGCCCACCATCCCCTGATTCTGGCTTCATATCAATCTTTGACATCTGGGTGTTCAGTTCCTCTGGTTTTGATTACTCATGGTGGCTCAGACAGGAAAGCATCTGCCGACAATGTGGGAGACCCACGTTGGATCCCTGGGTCAGGAAGATCCTCTGGAGAAGGAAATGGCAACCCACTCTAGTACTTTTGCCTGGAGAATCCCATGGATGGAGAACCCTAGGGGGCTACAGTTCATGGGGTCGCAAAGAGTCAGGCATGACTGAGCGACTTCACTTTCACTTTCATTTCCTGTGATGGACTGAACTGTCTCTTCTGAAAATTCACAGGTTGAAACTCTAACTTCCAGAACCTCAGAAGGAGACTATATTTAGACAGACGGTGTTCAAAGAGGTAACTATGTTCACATGAAGTCATCAGAGCAGGCGCTCATCCAACCATCAGCTGGGTCAAGCAGCTGTC
This sequence comes from Redunca redunca, assembly GCA_006410935.1. Taxonomy (NCBI): domain Eukaryota; kingdom Metazoa; phylum Chordata; class Mammalia; order Artiodactyla; family Bovidae; genus Redunca; species Redunca redunca. Next base: position 139,256 of record SJYQ01005277.1, read on the forward strand.
TGTATAGGAGGACCCTCGCATGAAGGAAAGACCCTGTGAAGACACGGAAAGAAGACAACCATCTACAAGCCAAGGCGAGGGCCCAAAGACGGAATCAAGGCTGCAGACAAACTTGACTTTGGACTTCCAGCCTCCAGAACTGCGAGAAAATAAGCGTCTGTTACGTAACCCACCCAAACTGTACCACCCTGTCATGGTAACCAAAGAGAGTTAACACGCTTCCTTAGCATTCTCCAGCCACGTCGGCCAAGACGCAGAGGGGGAAGGGTTCGGGGGAAAGTTCAGATCCTGTCTCAGCCCCTTTCCAACCCTGTGACTTGGGGCAAGTGGTTGAAGTTCCCAACAAAAAACAGGCAGGACACCACGTGCTGTGCATGACTGCTGAGAATTAAATGTGATGGAGAATGTTAATGCACTTTATTTCTGTAATAATAACTATGGTTGTAAAAAAACTACCATCTGCCCAGCATTACTCTCAACACTTTATATACATTAATTCATTGAATCCTCCACAGATATAGAGAACTAGCGGTTACCAGTGGGGAGAGGGGAGAAGGAGGGGTAGACGAGAGGTACGGGATTAAGGGAATAAACCATTAGGTAGAAAATAAGCTCCAAGAATATATTGTACAACACTGGCAATATAGCAAATACCATAACTAGAAATGGAATATAACCTTTAAAAGTTGTGAATCACTATATTGTACACCTGCAACACATATTACTGTAGATCAACTATATTTCAATTTTGAAAAATTATTTAATCCTCGTAACACCCCTGCCATGAGTTCTTCCTTAGCCTGCTTTATAGAAGATTTGCCCAAACTCACATGTGAGAAGTAGCAGGGCCCTTAGCCAGGCAACCTGGCCCTTTCCGTGACCACCACCCCTGATTCCTCCACCCAGAGGGCGAGGTCTGCATCTAACTCTTGAATCCTAGCACCTGGTTCTCAGGACACTAAACAACTGGGCACCTGCTACCTCTCCAAAAGGGGCAGCTTTCAGGAGATTTTTGGTAACTGCCCCAGGTGGCAGGTTCCAAATTGTCTTAAATGCCTAAGTGAGGCTTCGGCTAAGATATTAAAACCCTGAGCTAGAGCTAAAGAGGCAAGACTTAAAAGCAAATATAAAGGAACTCCCATGACCCCAGAATAAATTCCACCCACAGTTCTGGACACAAGGTTCCCGTCGGGAAACTGACGAGGATGGCATCTCAGGACCCAAGGCCACCCCTGTAGCAGGGACACCCCCGCATCGGGAGGTCATCCCCATGAGTGACCCCAACACCTGGACCAGGCCTCCAGGAAAAGGCAGGCCTTTCCTCTCACTGGACACACCCAAAGCCAGCCTGAGGATGGCTCTTACCACTGGGCAACGTGGCCTTCGCTGTGCTGCAAGCCGAGGCAGCCAGCACTGGCTCCTCTCGCACATCCCTCTCTCAGGACAGTTCTTGAAATCTAATGGCTCTGGAAGGCTGACCCCTGGAAAACGCAAAGCGAGTGCTTGTCAAGCTAGTCGGTCAACATCACAGACTGCGACCCTCACCAGATCATTTCTCATGGGTCACTTTTTGTATTTTCTTTCTTCAAAAAGCACCATTTGAAAATACAACAAAAAAAACCCTGGAGTCATTCAACGTGGTTCACTAAAACTAAGATGTAGTGAGAGGGTTTGGGCTGTTAGGTGCTGGAGTCAGCTTCACAGTGTCACACCGACCTGTGACACAAGGCCAAGGTCAATACCAGCTATTTCCTTAATTATGTTCATAATATAAATAAGAAACAGGAGTGAAAAAATAAACACATGGCCCAGGAAAAAAAAGGCAACTTGGACTAGAAAACATTACCAATGATCTCCAAGCAAAACAAACAGATTCCTTTGTTAATTTAAAAGATTTAGACTGAAATCTTGATTTTCCGTAACATTTCTTTGAAAGTGTCAGTTACTCACTCGTGTCCGACTCTTTCCCATCCCATTGACTATAGCCCACCAGGCTACTCTGTCCATGGAATTCTCCAAGCAAGAATACTGGAGTGGGCTGCCATTTCCTTCTCCAGGGGATCTAAGTATTTATTAAGCTGCTACTATGCGCTGCCAGGTCCAGAAGCCTCAAGAAAGAATAAGACACACTTCCCTACCCTCAGAAGTCTCAGTCTGTTGGGGAAGGTCACGTGCTAACTGAATAGTAACGCAAGCATAGCCTGTATCGTAAGGTGGGGAAAGCATGAGATGGGGAGGAGGGATCCTCAACAGCAACTCCAAAATGAATGAATGCTATACAGTGTCACGATGGCTTACGGTGCCATTCCTGGGCACCAGACGTCTCACCCTACGGTCCCTTTGCTGCCAAATTTTCAGAAGCCAAGACACGTACAGGGCGACCATTTCTTTCAGCTGCCAGTCAGCCTGCCCCCTCTGCGCCCCTCTCCCCCCAGGTAGCTGATGTCTATCCACACCTCGTAAGCCAGGGTTTTTCATCAGTTCCTAATGCCTGCTGGAGGCATCGCTGGTGGCTCAAAGGTAAAGAACTGTCTGCCAACGCAGGAGATGCAGGTTGGGTTCAATCTCTGGGTCAGGAAGATTACCCTGGAGACGGAAATGGCAACCACTCCAGTATTCTTGCCTGCAAAATCCCACAGACAGAGGAGCCTGGTGGGCTTACAGTCCACGGGGTTGCAAAAGACACGATTTAGCAACTAAACAACAATGCCTGCTGATCTTGACCTTCCCTTTCCTAGAAGGAGATGAGGGTCCACCAACTTACCTGTTACTATCCCACCTCTAGCTTTCTCTGCTTTTCCAAGAAGCTCAGCACACCTGTCTGCCGTAAAGGACACAGCTCAGAATGCTTGCAGGCAGAGTGGTTGTTACGGCAACGATGGGCACATCAATTACCGTGTATGCATATGGTAACTCGTGTACACAGGGAGCCCTCGATTTGTACCATTGTACAAGACCACAAAAATGACCACGCAAACCGAAAACTTGCAAAGTTATCTTATCAATGGAAAAAACCGCAATTGTTCCGTGACCTTTAAAAACTTGTTAAAATATTAAAAACTCTTGCCAGGTTGTAAGTGCATAGGGAAATTTTTACACACAGTAAAACTCCTACCATTTGAAACATTGAGCATTGAAATGTTTTCTTTGTTAAAAACATATCATGAATAGTTTAAAAATGCCAGCTTCTTAGAGCATAATTGACAATAAAAGGAAGCACCTTGTCTATGCCTTGGCCAGCTCTTATACAGTCAGGCGTCTACATCCAAGGGTTCAATATCCTCGGATTCAGCCAACCACAGACTGAAAACATTTGGTTGGAAAAAATTCCAGAAGGTTCCAAAATGCAAAACTTGAATTTGCAGCGTGCCGGCAACAATTTACATAGCATTTACACTGTATTAAGTATTATAAGTAATCTAGAGATGGTGTCAAGTGTACATAGGTAGATGTATGGAGGTTATGCAAATACTATGCCATTCTATATAAGAGACTTGAGCATGCCTGGATTTTGCTATCTTCATGGGTCCTGGAACAAATCAATTCCCAGAAGATATAGGGGGACAACTGTATTTCTTAATTGAATTCACATTAAACATTTTGAAGCAAACAACTCAAAGGCACTTAGTACATTCACAAGGTTGTATAAGCACAACCTCTATCTAGTTTTGAAACATTTTCATCACCCCGGGAAACCCTGTACCCATTGCGCAGTTACTCCACCCTGAATTTCCCTTCCAATGTTTAACTCCTTTGCTGCACCCTGGTCTTAAGTTAGCCTATTCCCTCGAAATTTTTGACGTTTTTGTAACATGTCACACTGGTTTATCACAGGAGGACAAGGCAGAAATCCTAACACACACTTTGCTGTCGGTGCATGAACTGAGTATTGTGTGCAATGACCAATCACCAAGAGACTACAGGAAGTGGTATGATTGGTCACTGCCCACAAGGCACATCTGTTATTTATATAGCGATTTGTGAACTGAAACATGAGCATTAAACTGAGTGTTTTTTATGCAATTACTCACAGTTCAGTTAACACACTGGAATAACTGAAATTTGAATTGCGTTAAGGGACTGCTATTATTTAATGCACGGTAACAACCTGCTGCATCACCAGAACTGTGCAAAGTGAGGAATGTCTATACACGTGGGCATACAGTAACATAAGGGCTTTCCCAGGAGGCCCAGTGGTAAAGAGCCTGCCTGCCACTACAGGCGGCGTGGGTTCGGTCCTTAGGTCAAGAAGAACCCCTGGAGAAGGAAATGGCAACCCACTCCAATATTCTTGCCTGGAAAATCCCACAGACAGAGGAGCCTGGTGGGCTACAGTCCATGAGCTTGCAAAAGAGTTGGACATGACTTAGCAACATAGTAAACTTATATACACACATTTATGCACAATTCATAGACCGGGTATAGTTAGTAGTGTGAGAATGAGCAGCACTACAGTGAATCAGTGCCACCGGAGAAATCAATATGCAAAATGCAGGGCCTGCTCTCCGTCCCACTCAGTGGGTTCTGGACCCACAGTCACTGAGCGCCCAGGGGGCACAAGCCAGCTCAGCCCGACCCTTGTGACGAACATCTTCCACCTTTCCCCTGTGACCTCAGACACCAGATCACAGGCTGGTTTGGGGCCTGGGGACAAAGGCTGAGCAGCTGGAAAGCAACGGCCATAGGTTCAACGCTTCCATGTTACATTTATATATGACCTATTTTATTCGACCATATATATTTTTATAAGGAAAACAAAATGACCTCAACATTGGGCCTACGAGAGGGCCCTGGGCAAGAATTCCCTAAAAATGCATACTCTTCACTGTACAGAATTTTTGTCACACATATGCAGAGGCCAACATTTTCAGGTTATAAAATGGCAAGTTTCAGGTGATGAGCTACTACAATAAATGTCTGTCTGTTTTTTTAAGACTTCCCAAGACCCACGCTTCTGTAGACAGACACATGGGCTCAGTTCTCCAAGTGCTTGACCCTCCACTCGATACCACCTCTGACTCAAGGGATATGTTATCCTGGTGCAGTGTTGGGAGGGGGAGAAGGAGGAGCCAGAGGAGAAAGGAAACTGTACACCCAACATTATTTCCAAATGAATTATTGGCAGCTTGGAAAAAAAAATGTTTAGGAAAAGAAAAACAGAGAAAAGGATAAAATCGGGCTTGGGATGAAGTCACTATATAACCAACCAATCAAGGAATACGATACACAGACTCTTCCGGTTGTTAAGCTCCCTGGCAGGCAGATCGACAGGGGCAGCTCAGTAAGAGGGTTAACCACTTGCTTCTAAACTAATTTAAGATAATATCCCCATTCATTTCATCATGAATAATTTACCCACTTTCCAAGAAGCACCAAATTAAACAGAAAAAAGTCTTCTACACTGGCTCCTCCCCTTCTCCTGGTTTACCCTTGACACTTGCTACAAAATAATTGACAAGGGCAGAACCAAGCATCTGAAGAAGTTTAAAAAGGCATCTGTCCTCCGACAAAAATTCATATAATAGAATTTTGAATGCAGTTCTCTCTTCCATGATGCCATTCTGTGGGCTACTGACGTGCAGATACACAAATATCTGATTTGCACATGGAGGCCCGCAGGTCCTCAGTGCGATGGAAACACGGTGGCCTGTTACTTAAGTGACACTTGAGTAAACCTAGAAGCACTGATTTGAAACCTCAGCCCTCATTACCCAAAACAAAGCATCAGCTCTTTCCGTGACCAGGCGCTCCAGACACCAAATGCAAATTAAGCCAACAGGACAAAACCCGTATTCAGAAGGCGCAGATTGCAAAAGCCTTGTTCTGAGTTCAGCCATTCACGGGCCCTAAGGAGGACACGTCCCGGGAGAAACACAGCTGGGCCACACTCAACATGCCCAGAAGCCGTGCTTCTTTTACAACCAAAGTGTTTGGTTCCACTTATCTTTCTCCTTAATCGGTTTCCTTTCCTGCTTGGCTTATAACGATGAAAACTGTCATTTCATCTAAAAGAATGAAAGGCATTCCCTGCTTGCGTTTTTGAAGCTACAGAGAAACTTCTTAGACTTAAAATCAATTTTTTTTAAACACGCTAATAGAAATGTCATACACTAACATCCATTTCCATTAACTCGTGTTAACAGTGACGTGGGTAAGAAGGTCTTGTCTTAGGTTTTTTCTGAAAAGCCAAATTACCTTTGGATTGAGAGTTTGGGATTAATACATGCAAACTGTTCTGTACAGAATGAATAAACAAAGTGCTACTGTGTAGCACTGGAAACTATATTCAAAAACCTGTGATAAACCATAATGGAAAAGAATATTTAAAACTGTTTATGTATGTATAACTGAGTCATTTTGCTGTACAGCAGTAATTAACATAACATTACAATTTAACTATACTTCAATAATAAGTAAAATAAAGGGGGCTTGATGGTTCTGGGAGGAAAGAATGTAAGCCAAAAAATAAAGTTTTTTAGATCTTTGCCACCAACCACAGGGTTTACTTCCACCAGAGAATATGGCTTACACAAAAGTCAAAATGTCCTCCAGTGGAGAAACAGGAATATTTTAGCCAAGTCTCAGCCTGGGCAGTGTCTCCAGTGTGGGAGGGGTGCCCAAAGAGTGCATCATACCCACCCACAACACCCGGGTTTAGGGTAACGTGCTGGTGTGGAGGGGGTACAGGACCTGTCCTTACAGGTCTGTCCACTGAAGCCTAAGTGTCACCCGGGAAAGGAAGGCCCTTCCCACCAACTACCCTCACAAGCAGGCGCAGGAAATGCCCACCACACTCGTCACTGCTCTGGCCTCCAGAAGAACTGGCTTTCCGAAGCCACCGTCTAACATCATAACCCTCAACTTTCCAAGAGAAATTTCCGAATCAACCAGGATGGCTCTGCCAGGCAAGGACAGGCCCTTCGCCACGCAACCCCTGCTAGACCTCACCCCCAGCCAGACAGCGCCCCCAGTCAGACCTCCTCCCAGCCAGACTCCGCCCCCAGCCAGACTCCGCCCCCAGCCAGACCCGCCTCCCATCCAGACTCCGCCCCCACCCGACTCCGCCCCCAGCCAGGGCCCGTTTCCCCAACCAGACCCTGCGCCA